>WNWK01018847.1:5000-7500 GCA_009830355.1 Cherax destructor | reverse complement strand
ACCCTGGTGGATCATACAACAGTCACCCTGGTGGATCATACAACAGTCACTCTGGTTGATAATACAACAGTCACCGTGGTGGATCATGCAACAGTCACTATGGTGGATCATGCAACAGTCACTCTGGTTGATCATACAACAGTCACCCTGGTGGATCATACAACAGTCACTCTGGTTGATAATACAACAGTCACCCTGGTGGATCATGCAACAGTCACTCTGGTGAATCATGCAACAGTCACTCTGGTGGATCATACAACAGTCACCTTGGTGGATCATGGAACAGTCACTCTGGTGGATCATACAACAGTCACCCTGGTGGATTATACAACAGTCACTCTGGTGGATCATACAAGTCACCCTGGTGGATGATGCAACAGTCACTCTGGTGGATCATACAACAGTCACTCTGGTTGATCATACAACAGTCACCCTGGTGGATCATGCAACATTCACTCTGGTGGATCATACAACAGTCACTCTGGTGGATCATACAACAGTCACTCTGGTTGATCATACAACAGTCACCCTGGTGGATCAAGCAACAGTCACTCTGGTGGATCATACAACAGTCACTCTGGTGGATCATACAACAGTGACCTTGGTGGATCATACAACAGTCACTCTGGTGGATCATACAACAGTGACCTTGGTGGATCATACAACAGTCACCCTGGTGGATCATACAACAGTGACCCTGGTGGATCATACAACAGTCACCCTGGTGGATCATACGACAGTCACCCTGGTGGATCATACAACAGTCATCCTGGTGGATCATACAAGTCACCCTGGTGGATCATACAAGTCACCCTAGTGGATCATACAACAGTCACTCTGGTGGATCATACAACAGTCACTCTGGTGGATCATACAACAGTCACCCTGGTGGATCATACAAGTCACTGGTGGATCATACAACAGTCACTCTGGTGGATCATACAACAGTCACTGGTGGATCATACAATAGTCACCCTGGTGGATCATACAACAGTGACCTTGGTGGATCATACAACAGTCACCCTGGTGGATCATACAACAGTCACTGGTGGATCATACAAGTCACCCTGGTGGATTATGCAACAGTCACTGGTGGATCATACAAGTCACCCTGGTGGATCATACAACAGTCACTTTTGGATCATACAACAGTCACCCTGGTGGATCATACAACAGTCACTGGTGGATCATACAAGTCACCCTGGTGGATTATGCAACAGTCACCCTGGTGGATCATACAACAGTCACCCTGGTGCATCATACAACAGTCACCCTGGTGGATCATACAACAGTGAACTTGGTGGATCATACAACAGTCACCCTGGTGGATCATACAAGTCACTGGTGGATCATACAACAGTGAACTTGGTGGATCATACAACAGTCACCCTGGTGGATCATACAAGTCACTGGTGGATCATACAAGTCACCCTGGTGGATTATGCAACAGTCACCCTGGTGGATCATACAAAAGTCACCCTAGTGGATCACACAGCAAGTATGATCCACCAACATACAACATTCCAGCAGGTACTAGAGTTACCTAACACACAGGCACCTATTTTTACTGCTAGGTGCACAGGGAACGGCATCGGCATAAGCAAACTGACTCACATTTTTCTCCGTGACAGGGAATCGAACCCAAGACCCTGCGATTGTGAGATGAAGTCTCTCACTGGTAAGCTGTGGGGCAGCACCCCAACATTTTTTGTAATAGGCAAAATTGGATACATCAGTAATGTGTTGCCTCCCTATTTTATAGGATAGTTACATAGGGAAGGCAGGGAGAGGCACAGGGAGAGGCAGGGAGAGGAAGGGAGAGGGAGGAAAATTCTTAATCATATTATAAAGTGACGGAAAGGAAGAATATAGGAAAATCTGGAGAGTGTTAGGAGGTGGGTCGTGACGTCACTCTGGATGGCTGGGTCGTGACGTCACTCTGGATGGCTGGGTCGTGACGTCACTCTGGATGGCCGGGTCGTGACGTCACTCAATCAACTACTAAATTTTAGTTCACCTTTATTATTCCTTCCTTGTTTTCCTCCTATGTTTTTCTCTTCTTCCTCCTCCTCCTCTTCCTCTTATTCCTCCTCTCCCTGTATCCTCTTCATGTTACTTCTCCTCCTCCTTTACGTAAATGGTAGACGTTACCCACACGTAAGACACATGGGCAACAGTTGTGTAGCTTTGTTGTGGAAATGTTTCGCCTACACAGTAGGCTTCTTCAGTCAAGTATAGAGATGACAAGATGTAAAGATGATGTGGTCAGTCCCTCAAGCTTGAAGAAGTATTGAGGGACTGATTACCTCAATACTTCTTCAAGGTTGAGGGACTGATTACCTCAATACTTCTTCAAGGTTGAGGGACTGATTACCTCAATACTTCTTCAAGGTTGAGGGACTGATGACATCATCTTTACATCTCCACTGCTTTTGCAGTCTCCTTTGTATTCGACTGAAGAAGCCTAGTGTGTAAACGAAACGTTCACACAATAAAGACA
>WNWK01018846.1:0-39044 GCA_009830355.1 Cherax destructor | reverse complement strand
ATTGATCATGAAGACTCATTACTGATAACCCAGGATGAAGCTTACAGAACATATTGAACATGTATTGTACCTGAAAAACAAAGATGAAGTATTATGACCTCAGCTTTAAACCAATTTTACAAAGAAACCAAATATAATAAATGTGCCTGGAGTCTACCTGGAGGTCGTTCTGGGGGTCAACGCCCCCACAGTCTGATCTTTGACCCGGCCTCCCGGTGAATCAACCAGGCCGCATGTAATTCAACATATGATCCACAGCCCAGCTGGTTGGGTACTGACTTTAGGTATCTGTCCAGTTCCCTCTTGAAGGAAGCCACACAATCCCATTATTTTTTATTTTTTTAGTCTTGAAAATAAACAGACAGCTCAATTTAAGGTAGGCAAAAATATACAAAGAGCTTTCAGTGCCTGTATTAATTTAACCATATACATTATTGAGAATGCTTAGAATCCATTAAATTATACTGTGATTACAGTAGCCGAATGTCTCTTAAATTATTAAAGGAGACTTAAATGAGACATTTGTGCAACATTTGGGTATCTTTACTCTGGAAATGTTTTGCCAGCCAGTGGCTTCTTAAGTCCAATGCAGAGAAAGGTGGAAGACGAGGAGGAGTAGTTTGAAGTAATCAGTCCTTCAGCCTGCACTGGACTGAAGTCACTGACTGGCAAAATGTTTCCAGAATAAAGATACCCAAATGTTGCACAAGTGTCTTATTTATCAACTTGTCAGTTTTCTAATCCATTCATCCACGTAAGGAGACTTACTTGTTTACACGTAGCTAGAAATACCAGAATCTTGTATTTCCTGTGATGTCTGATAAATGACCAAAGGAAGGTAAATTTCTCATGAGCATCACAAACAACGTAACTCTCATGCAAACTCTTTGGCGTGGAAGTCTTTGAATGCTCATGGACCGAACAAAACACAGGATTCTTGCAGCCGGCACGAATTAAGTCCTTTACATCTCTGCAAAAGAAGCTTTTGTTAATTCTCCGTCTAAAATACACACGATAATCTTTTAACCCCTTAACTGAGACCAATGTAGGTGACAAGGATGTGTCCTACATGCTAGTACATACAATTTTTCATGCCTTCACATACACCACGTGCCAATATTTTTGACCTCAGCACAGTTATTTGGATCTCTTACAACCTCTTCATGCCTTTTTAAAAAATCTAAGATCAGGCAGGTCTACATAGTGCATTATGGGTAACTGCCTAATAACCACAGGACCTGTGGTTTGATGAAAAAAAAAAATATACAAGGAGGCTGGGGGCAAAGAAGAAGTCAGGTTTAAGAGCAATGTGAGGTGTGAACATTATGTAGAGACTTTAGAACACGGAGATTATAAGATGGTGTGGGATTACCAATTATAATTTATAGTGTAGAGATGGTTTGAGTATACAGAGGACGAAGAAAAAAGGAAGATAACTAAGAGAGTATTTAAATCTGAGGTTTGGAGTGCTAGGTGCATGAACATCCATCAGGCTTATGTGTGTTAGATTGGAGTGAATGAAAACAAGTGGTTTTTGTGGCTTGATGTGCTGTTGGATTGTGAGCAAGGTAACATATCTGAAAGGATTCAGGATTAGTTGGACTTTAGTTCTGCAGGTGGGATGTACAGTGCCTGCACTCTGAAGGACGGATGGGAAAACTGCAGGGTGGAGGGTCATTTGAATTGTAATGTCTGCATGCTTCTTAAACGAGAACTATTAAATGAGTGATATTGCACGCATTTCTTTTTTTTTTGGGTCACTCTACTTCATTGGGGGATTGGCTGGTGTGAAAAAAAAAATAATGTGGTGGCTTAGTGGGAATGAAGCCCCAAGCCATATCATGGCATTGCCACTGCTGCCAACCTACCACCTCATTGTTGATTGTCTCGCTGACGAGGCATTCAACAAAGAAACCTAGGTATGTCGAAAGACAATGCTCTACATGTAATCTATTTGTAAAGAAACACTACACAAAGCCTTTACTGTAAGAACATAAGAAAGAAGGAACACTGCAGCAGGCCTACTGGCCCATGCGAGGCAGGTCCAATTCTCCCACTGGCTTAAGCCAATGCCTTGACCTAGTCAGGTCAGTCACATTCACTTAAGGGAGGAGCACGGCATCTGACCTAGTAGCACAAGCTAGTCAGGTCCAACTCACACCCACCCACACCCACTCATGTATTTATCCAACCTGTTTTTAAAACTACATAACGTCTTAGCTTCTATGATGGTACTCGGGAGTTTGTTGCACTCATCCACAACTCTATTACAAAACCAGTGCTCTCCTATATCCTTCCTGAATCCGGATTTTTCCAATTTAAAATCATTGCTGTGAGTCCTGTCTATGCTAGATATTTTTAGCATGCTATTTACATCCCCTTTATTAATTCCTGTTTTCCATTTATACACTTCAATCATATTCCCCCTAATTCTACACCTTTCTAGAGTGCAGATTCAGGGCCCTCAGTCTATCCTCATAGGGAAGATTTCTGATACATGGGATCAACTTTGTCATCCTCCTTTGTATGTTTTCTAGTGCATTTATATCCATTTTGTAATACGGTGACCAAAACTGTGCAGCATAATCTAAATGAGGCCTAACCAAAGATATATAGAGTTGAAGAACAACCTGAGGATTTCTATTATTTATACTTCTTGATATGAAGCCAAGGATTCTGTTAGCTTTATTGCGAACACTTGGTTTCAGATTACTGCTAACCAGAACTCCTAAATCCTTTTCACAATCCATAATATTAAGATCTACATTAATTAGTTTATATGTGGCATGGTTATTTTCCTGTCCAACATTTAGAACTTTGCATTTGTCTATAGTATTAAACTGCATCTGCCACTTCCCCGACCACTGCATCAGTCTATTCAAATCTTCCTGGAGTGCTCTAATGTCCTCATTAGAATGAATTGGACGGCCTATTTTGGTGTCATCAGCAAATTTGCTTATGTCGCTATTTATTCCCTCATCTATGTCGTTTATGTAAATTGTGAACAATAAGGGGCCCAACACTGACCCCTGTGGAACACCACTTGTGACGTGCCCACATTCTGATTTCTCCCCATTTATGCAAACTCTCTGCTGCCTATTTGTCAACCATGCCTCTAAAGGGAAAAAATTTCTCCTCCTATTCTGTGTGCCTTAAGTTTTCTCAACAGCCTCTGATGTGGAACTCTATCGAAAGCCTTTCACTTAAGGCCAGGACGTCCAGCTTCTTCTCATTCATAACATCCACAATCATCTCTTCTTATCATTCGCACAACCACGCACATTCAAACATCCCACTTTGACGGTTTTCTTCTTTTTCTTTTTAGTAAGTTATACGGGAAAAGGGGTTACTAGCCCATTGTTCCTGGCATTTTAGTTGACTTTTACAACACGCATGGCTTACGGAGGAAAGATTCTTATTCCACTTCCCCATGGATATGAAAGCAGAAGTAATAAGAACAAGAACTATTAAGATAAAATCAAAGAAAAAACAATAAGGGGCCCAACACTGACCCCTGTGGAACACCACTTGTGACGTGCCCCCATTCCGATTTCTCCCCATTTATGCAAACTCTCTGCTGCCTATTTGTCAACCATGCCTCTACCCAGGAAAAAATTTCTCCTATTCCGTGTGCCTTAAGTTTTCTCAACAGCCTCTGATGTGGAACTCTATCGAAAGCCTTTCACTTAAGGCCAGGACGTCCAGCTTCTTCTCATTCATAACATCCACAATCATCTCTTTCTTATCATTCGCACAACCACGCACATTCAAACATCCCACTTTGACGGTTTTCTTCTTTTTCTTTTTAGTAAGTTATACGGGAAAAGGGGTTACTAGCCCATTGTTCCTGGCATTTTAGTTGACTTTTACAACACGCATGGCTTACGGAGGAAAGATTCTTATTCCACTTCCCCATGGATATGAAAGCAGAAGTAATAAGAACAAGAACTATTAAGATAAAATCAAAGAAAAAACAATAAGGGGCCCAACACTGACCCCTGTGGAACACCACTTGTGACGTGCCCCCATTCCGATTTCTCCCCATTTATGCAAACTCTCTGCTGCCTATTTGTCAACCATGCCTCTACCCAGGAAAAAATTTCTCCTATTCCGTGTGCCTTAAGTTTTCTCAACAGCCTCTGATGTGGAACTCTATCGAAAGCCTTTCACTTAAGGCCAGGACGTCCAGCTTCTTCTCATTCATAACATCCACAATCATCTCTTTCTTATCATTTGCACAACCACGCACATTCAAACATCCCACTTTGACGGTTTTCTTCTTTTTCTTTTTAGTAAGTTATACGGGAAAAGGGGTTACTAGCCCATTGTTCCTGGCATTTTAGTTGACTTTTACAACACGCATGGCTTAGGAAGGAAAGATTCTTATTCCACTTCCCCATGGATATGAAAGCAAAAGTAATAAGAACAAGAACTATTAAGATAAAATCAAAGAAAAAACTCAGATGAGTGTGTAAACATAAACGTGTACATGTATGTGTAGTGTGACCTAAGTGTAAATAGAAGTAGCAAGACGTACCTGAAATCTTGCATGTTTATGAGACAGAAAAAAGACCAGCAATCCTACCATCATGTAAAACAAATACAGGCTTCCTTTTTACACTCACTTGGTAGTATGGTAGTACCTCCATGAATGGTTGCTGTCTACCAACCTACTTATTGGTCTATAGTTCGAAGCTAAGGACCTGTCACCTGCCTTGTAGATAGGTATTACATTTGCCATTTTCCACTTGTCTGGCACTATGCCAGTTTGTAATGATATATTGAAAAGATTAGCCAAAGGTATGCTAAGTTCCTCTTTACATTCCTTTAAAACCCTCGCAAACAGTTCATCAGGGCCTGGGGATTTGTTAGGTTTTAATTTCTCTATTTGTCTGGGGACAATGTCACTAGTTACACTAATAGTGCATAGTTTATTATCGTCCTGTTCTACATAATTTATTATTGCTGGAATTTCGCTAGTATCTTCCTGAGTAAAAACTGAGAGGAAGTAGGTATTGAAAAGCTCACACATTTCCTTATCACTGTCAGTGATCTGACCTGAGTTACTCTTAAGTGGGCCTATCTTGTCCCAAATCATACTTCTGTATACTACTTGAAAGAACCCTTTTGGGTTAGTCTTCGAATCCCTTGCGACTTTAGCCTCATAGCCAACATTTGCACAAGATGAGCATTAGTAAGTTGTGATAAAGCACATCCCAGGCAAAACATCTAAAATAAAGATGAATAAGTACAATGCCTGCACTTTAAAGGAGGGGTTTGGGATATTGGCAGTTTGGAGGGACTTCTAAACTGTCGTATCTAAGCACCTCTGCAAAGACAGTGATTATGTATGAGTGATGTGAAAGTGTTGAATGATGATGAAGTATTTTCTTTTTTGGGATTTTCTTTCTTTTTGGGTCACCCTGCCTCGGTGGGAGACGGCCGACTTGTTTTGAGAAAAAAAAAAAGTCTCAATACCATGGCTCGAACAATAAATGTTTGTATGTTGTTTCTCAAGTTATAGCCAAATTTCAGTTTCTTCACAAAGCTAAGAAATGTCTGAACACTTGACATGGTTCGCGACAACTTACTAATGTTAATTTTCGTGTTGAATTTCTGATTATTACAGTATATTTATAGGGAAGCACTAAACCCATATGGATCATATAGTCCTCTGAGAATGGGAGGTAATAAGGTTTGTTCCAAGTTACAGGGGGGAAAGGGAACTCTAATTCTTTGAATCAAGAGCCCTTTACCAGCAACAAGGTACCACCCTTGAAAGGTCAAATTATCTGAACACCTGGCTGCCATATTACTCAAGGAGGTCAAATTAACTGACCACCTGACTGCCTTATTTCTAAAGTTTTACTCTAGTTTCCCATTCATTTTACATCATAATGTATGGATTTTCCTCCAACTAAAGTCATCAATAACTCCTTAAAGCCACTGTTATTTTTAACCACATCTCTGCATGGAGTTTTGCACTTACCTGGTCTGTGTCGCAGAAAACAAAAGTGTCTGCCGCTCGCATGACAATTCTTCAAAAATGCAATTCATGGTGTCAGCAAACCCCATGGAGAGGCACTGGTCAGCCTCATCCAGTATCAGCATCTGTTGTACAAATAGCAAGAATAGAATAACAAATATCTCATCCAATTGTTTTAAAAATGTTGTCAAACCCCTCATGTCAATATTAGCACTTATTCTAATAAAAAAAATCATTAGTACCTTCAGTATTTTATCACAAATAAAGTTAAGCAGCAAAGTTTCTGATGAAACATTAACAAAGGTATGTGGTTATCATATAAATGAAACTCGTGCACTTGCTAACACTGAAAAACAAGAAAGCGTAAATCAACAAGTTATTCCTCAAGAAACAAACAAAAGGAAACAGTCAAGAAAAAAGGAGAAAAGAAAGACAAAGCATAGGAAAATTCCATGAAAAGGCAATATAATCATAATAGATAAAAAAATTTCAGCCTGTGAATTATACGCCAATTCTTTTTACCAGAATCCATAAATTTTCTAAAGGCAAACTATTGTACCAACAACTACACTAATGCAAATTCGAATAACAAATGTAAGAACCACCAAAGTAATTCAGTATCTTACTTGCACGTTATCTGCTGCAAACTCTGGGTTTTCTGTCATGTGTTGCAGGATACGCCCTGGTGTGCAGATCAAAATGTTGCAGGCGCTGACACGATTCCACTCGAACTTTAGATCTTTCCCACCTTAGTAACAAAAAATATATAATGCTAGTAATGTATTGAGGCTCTGCTATAACTTTCTTTTTATTACATATAATAAATGGCTTTCAGGGGAATAAGTTTACTGAGTATACTAGGTAAAGTGTACGGTAGGGTTATTATTGAAAGAATTAAGAGGTAAGACAGAGAGTAGGATCACAGATGAGCAAGGAGGTTTTAGAGTGGGTAGGGGATGTGTAGATCAAGTGTTTACATTGAAGCATATATGTGAACAGTATTTAGATAAAGGTAGAGAAGTTTTCATTGCATTTATGGATTTAGAAAAAGCATATGATAGAGTGGATAGGGGAGTAATGTGGCAGATGTTGCAAGTGTATGGAATAGGTAGTAAGTTACTGAATGCTGTAAAGAGTTTTTATGAGGATAGTGAGGCTCAGGTTAGGGTGTGTAGGAGAGAGGGAGATTACTTCCCGGTAAAAGTAGGTCTTAGACAGGGATGTGTGATGTCACCATGGTTGTTTAATATATTTATAGATGGGGTTGTAAAAGAAGTAAATGCTAGGGTGTTGGGGAGAGGAGTGGAATTAAATTATGGGGAATCATGTACAAAATGGGAGTTGACACAGTTACTTTTTGCTGATGATACTGTGCTTATGGGAGATTCTAAAGAAAAGTTGCGAAGGTTAGTGGACGAGTTTGGGAGGGTGTGTAAAGGTAGAAAGTTGAAAGTGAACAAAGATAAGAGTAAGGTGATGAGGGTATCAAACGATTTAGATGACGAAAAATTGGATATCACATTGGAGAGAGGGAGTATGGAAGAAGTGAATGTTTTCAGATATTTGGGAGTTGACTTGTCAGTGGATGGGTTTATGAAGGATGAGGTTAACCATAGAATTGATGAAGGAAAAATGGTGAGTGGTGCATTGAGGTATCTGTGGAGACAAAAAACGTTATCTATGGAGGCAAAGAAGGGAATGTATGAAAGTATAGTGGTACCAACACTTTTATATGGGTGTGAAGCTTGGGTTGTAAATGTTGCAGCGAGGAGGCGGCTGGAGGCAGTGGAGATGTCCAGTCTAAGGGCAATGTGTGGTGTAAATATTATGCAGAGAATTAGGAGTGTGGAAATTAGGAGGAGGTGTGGAGTTACTAAAAGTATTAGTCAGAGGGCTGAAGAGGGGTTGTTGAGGTGGTTTGGTCATTTAGAGAGAATGAATCAAAGTAGAATGACTTGGAGAGCATATAAATCTGTAGGGGAAGGAAGGAGGGGTAGGGGTCGTCCTCGAAAAGGTTGGAGGAAGGGGGTAAAGAAGGTTTCTGTGGGCGAGGGGCTTGGACTTCCAGCAAGCGTGTGTGAGCGTGTTCGATAGGAGTGAATGGAGACAAATGGTTTTTGGGACCTGACGAGCTGTTGGAGTGTGAGCAGGGTAATATTTAGTGAAGGGATTCAGGGAAACTGGTTATTATAGATTTAGCCGGACTTGAGTCCTGGAAATGGGAAGTACAATGCCTGCACTTTAAAGGAGGGGTGTGGGATAGTGACAGTTTGGAGGGACTATTCTAAACTGTTGTATCTGAGCGCCTCTGCAAAGACAGTGATTATGTATGAGGTGAAAATGTTGAATGATGATGAAAGTATTTTCTTCTTGGGGATTTTCTTTCTTTTTGGGTCACCCTGCCTCGGTGGGAGATGGCCGACTTGTTGAAAAAAAAAGAAATGGCTTTCATTGAAAATAGTTCACCCCCAGGAAAATGGGGAAGAGGAGGAGGAGTCTTGATGCCACTAATGGGTTTCTGATGCCAGAAACAGGTTCCCAATGTCATTAACTGGTTCCTGATGCCAGTAACGGGCTCCTGATGCCAGTAATAGATTCCTGACTCCAGTAACAGGCTCCTAATGCCAGTAACATATTCCTGACACCAGTAACAGTCTTCTGATGCCAGTAACAGGTTCCTAATGCTAGCAATGGGCTCCTGATACAATAGTTAGATGGGTTTTCCCTTTCCTTGGACTGAACATTCTCCAAGGCACTATATGACCCCCATGGGCCTAGTGGTCTCCCTAAATTTAAAATAAAAATCACTAAAAGTTAAAAAAAAAAAAAAAAAAAGTTCTATCATGCTTAATTAACAGAACTTACCACAAAACTAAAAAAAAAAAATTATTTAGGAATTCCTGTGATTTTAAATCTCCTTATGCAGGAAAAGAATCTGTTGCTGAGGATACATTTTGCAACTAAGAAAGTTTATGATGTACAGTATATTTGGCCAAAAATTACCATACATAATAAAAAATTAAACATAATTACCAATCACAAGACCAGCAGAAAAATCATGTTCTTTTCCTACTTTCTTCAGCACCTCGAAAATCTGATAGGCCAATTCTCGTGTTGGAGTGATGACCAGAACTCCCAATCCATCCATAGGTGACCATCTTTTGCAGTACAACATTTCCAAAAGCTGAGATATAAAAACAGTATAATCAATATCATAAAAAAATGAGGTGATATACATCCATTAAATTACAGAAGGAAGTACCTGTATACAGTGGACCCCCGAGTTACGAGCACCTCGGAAATCGTATAACTATGTAAGTATAATATTGTAAGTGCTTTTGTAAGTGTATTTTTGGGGGTCTGAAATGGACTAACCTACTTGACATTATTCCTTAAGGGAGAAAATTCGTTCGGTAATGGCACTTGAGCAGGCTTCTGGAATGAATTATGCTTGTTACTCGGGGGTCCACTGTATACTTTCCCATGTCTGAGGTGCTAAAACACCCTGAATCATCTAAAGTCATGAGAAAGTAGTGTACATAACAAGAACAATATACAGTCATCCCTTGGTTTTCGATTGTCCCAGTTATCGCCGATTTTGGTTTTCGCTGACTTTTTTCGTGGAAAAATTGTCTCAGTTTTCACCGATTGCCTCAGTTTTCGCCGATGGTACAGAACCAGTGCCGCGCACATACAAAGCCCGCTAGACCGCCACCCATGTACATTGTCACGCAGTGTAGCATTGTTTATGCTTGAGTGAACATCATCCCAGGAGTTCATACAAAACATTTATTTACAATTCATTGTTTTTGGCCCTTGATTATTGTGTGTGACTACTAAATAAGCTACCATGGGCCCAAAGAAAGCTCCTAGTGCCAGTTCTTTGGTAAAGAAAGTGATAAACACGATGGAATTTAAGAGTGTAGCAGGCATGCAGGGAGTGTAGCATGCATGCAGGAAGTGTAGCATGTATGCAAGGAGTGTAGCAGGTATGCAGGGAGTGTAGCATGCATGCAGGGAGTGTAGCAGGTATGCAGGGAGTGTAGCAGGTATGCAGGGAGTGTAGCACATATGCAAGGAGTGTAGCAGGTATGCAGGGAGTGTAGCAGGTATGCAGGGAGTGTAGCAGGTATGCAGGGAGTGTAGCAGGTATGCAGGGAGTGTAGCAGAAAAACAGGGTGGTGTAGCAGGAAAGCAGGGAGTGTAGAAGGCAGGGAGAGAGTGTAGCAGGCAGGGAGGGAGTGTAGCAGGTATGCAGGGAGTGTAGCAGGTATGCAGGGAGTGTAGCAGGTATGCAGGGAGTGTAGCAGGTATGCAGGGAGTGTAGCAGGTATGCAGGGAGTGTAACAGGTATGCAGGGAGTGTAGCAGGTATGCAGGGAGTGTAACAGGTATGCAGGGAGTGTAGCAGATATGCAGGGAGTGTAGCAGGTATGCAGGGAGTGTAACAGGTATGCAGGGAGTGTAGCAGGTATGCAGGGAGTGTAAAAGGTATGCAGGGAGTGTAGCAGGTATGCAGGGAGTGTAGCAGGTATGCAGGGAGTGTAGCAGGTATGCAGGGAGTGTAGAAGGTATGCAGGGAGTGTAGCAGGTATGCAGGGAGTGTAGCAGGTATGCAGGGAGTGTAGCAGAAAAGCATTGAGTGTAGCAGGAAAACAGGGAGTGTAGAAGGCAGGGAGAGAGTGTAGCAGGCATGCAGGGAAGTGACCCCGGATAAGGACTTGGTACCTAAATTCCTTATGGAAGGGGATTCCCCTTCCAAACAATAGCCTCTCTTCCCTCTCCCCTCCTTCCTGTCTTCCATCCAGCAACATCAGTCTTCAATAAAGGTAAGTGCCACATAGAGTTCATTCATTTGTGCATGTAAATCTATCTTTAAGGCCCATCCCAAAAAATATTTTCCAAGCTTTTGGGTTTCTGGAACGGCTTAATTGAATTTCCATTATTTCTTATGGGGAAAATAGTTTTGGTTTTCGCCGATTTTGGTTTTAGCTGATCCATCTGGAACGGATTAAAATCGAAAACCAAGGGACCACTGTACTCTGATCACAACATCATAGAAGTTCAAACGAGTATTAACCCAGGGTTAGGGAACTGTGTCACTAATGTTAGAGACGGGATGTTCAGTAAGTTTAATTTTAATAACCATAGAATTGACTGGGAAAAAATAAACCAAGAGCTATCAGACATATCCTAGGAATCAGACATGAGCGCCCTAAATCCCCACCAGTGCCTAGAGAAGCTGAATATAGAAGCATACAAGGAAAACCAGAAGAAGATCAGATATAGAGAGAGAGAGCGTAGGAGATGGTATAGAAGAAGAAAACGGGTTACTGAATTGCTTAAAAACACAAATATGTTACAACAGAGGAGAGATAGTCTTAACTGAGAGATCACTGAATTAAGAGCAAAAAACTTAAGATGTCATACCTAACAGAAGAAGTACAAAGGGAACAAAGGGCCATACAGGATATTGCAAGAAACCCAAAATACTATTTCTATTCCTATGCAAAATCCAAGCTAAGAACTACCTGTAAAATTGGACCATTATTGAGAGGAGATTCGTATACTGACGATAAACAGGAAATGAGTGAAATCCTAAAAGAACAGTATGAGTCGGTGTTCAGCAACCCACTAAATGACAGCAAGGTAGAAAATGTAGAAATATTTTTCACTCCAGCAGAAGGCAGCGCAGACCAACTAACTGACATTAATACAAATCCCATAGATTTCGAAAAAGAAATGGACAACATGCCCACTCACTCAGCACCTGGACCAGATTCATGGAATGCTCTATTTATAAAGAAATGCAAAGTACCATTAGCAAGAGCCCTTAGTGTTCTTTTGAGAAAGAGCTTAGATCTAGGTGAAATTCCAGAGGCCTTAAAGAGTGCAGACATAGCTCCTTTGCATAAGGGAGGTAGTAGAGCACTAGCTAAAAATTACAGACCAGTAGCTCTTAACTTCTCACATCATAAAAATCTTTGAAAGTGATGAGACGGCAGATTACAAAGTTCATGAAGCAGCACAACCAACATAACCCGAACCAGCATGGCTTTAGAGCGGGGCGATCATGCCTGTCACAGCTGCTGAACCATTAGGACAGAATTATGGAGGCATTATGACCAAAACGCTGATGTGATTTACACAGATTTTGCAAAGGCATTTGACAAATGCGATCATGGAGTGATAGCACACAAAATGAGGGCCATGGGCATTACGGGGAAGGTAGGCAGATGGATTTTCGAGTTCCTAACACACAGAACACAAAAAGTAGTAGTGAACAGGGCAAGATCCAGCATCAGCGAGGTCAAAAGCTCAGTGCCCCAAGGCACTGTCCTGGCACCTCTGCTGTTTCTCATCCTCATAGCAGACAGATAAAAACACCCGGTACATTTTTGTATCATCATTTGCAGACGACACTAAAATAAGCATGAAAGTCACTACGGTAGAGGACACTGAAAAATTACAGGAAGACATAAGCAGGGTTTTCCAGTGGGCAGTGGAGAACAACATGACGTTCAATGGTGATAAGTTTCAGCTGCTTAGGTATGGAAAGAATGAAGAACTCAAAAGGAACACTACATACAAAACTCAAGAGGGTCACCAAATAGAACGAAAGGAACACGTGAAGGACTTGGGAGTGATTATGTCAGCAGATCTTTCTTTTAAAGACCATAACAAGACAAAGATCACAACAGCCAGGAAGATGATGGGGTGGGTATTGAGAACTTTCAAAACAAGGGAAATAATGCCGATGGTGACACTCTTCAAATCGCTAGTGTTCCCTCACTTAGAATATTGCTCAGTGCTGACGGCCCCGTTCAAAGCAGGAGAAATATCAGAGCTGGAACAAATACAGAGATCATTTACGGCTCACATTGAGCTACTGAAACATCTAAATTATTGGGAACGCCTACAAGTCTTGAACATGTACTCATTGGAGCGGAGGAGAGAGAGTACATGATAATATATACATGTACCTGGAAAGTACTCGAGGGTCTGGTCCCAAATCTGCACACTGCCATAACAACATACTGGAGTGAGAGATATGGGAGGAAATGTAAAATAAACCCAGTGAGGAGCCTGGTCAATCAGGCTCGTCTGGCCAGGCTCAGAGAGTAGAGAAACTCTCAAAACTCTTTAAAGGTACAGTGGTCCCTCGGTTTTCGCCGAAAATTCGTTCCAGAATGCTGCTCAAGTGCCATTACCGAACGAATTTACTTCCTTAAGAAATAATGTCACGTAGGTTAGTCTATTTCAGACCCCCCAAAAATACACTTGCAACAGCACTAACGAAAATACACTTACATAAATGTTCGAGTTTGGAGAGGCATGAAAACCGAGGGACCACTGTATATCAAAGGTATTAAACATAAAATCAATAAAAAACTGAAAATTTGGCAATAAAGCCTCTCCTCACTTAACGACGGAGTTCCGTTCCTAACGCCACGTCGGTAAACAAATTCGTTGTTAAAGGAAGGAACACACTATAATGGTAGTGGGTTTGTGTCAACCATCTTTGATATTGTTTTAATGTCACCTTTGCACCGTTTATAACACTTTTAGTATATTTTTCAATGTTTATACAGTAGTGTACTGTACCTCTCCTCACTTAGTGACGTACTCGTTTACTGGCACCTCGGACTTACGATGGGCTCTCTGACCAGTATTCATACCTAAATAATATATATTAGAGCTGATTTCCTCTATTATATTTATTTCAATATACAGTACACTACTGTATAAACATTTAAAAATATACCAGAAATGTTATAAATGGTGCAAAGGTGACATTAAAACAATATCAAAGATTGTTGACAAAAACTCACTACCATTATAGTATGCTCATCACTTAACAATGAATTCGTTCAACGATGTGGTCTCAGGAACAGAACTCCGTCATTAAGTGATGAGAGGCTGTATACGTATTGTAATAAACAAAATAGAGAAAATCAGCTCTAACATACATTATTTAAGTATGCATACTGGTCAGAGAGCCCATCGTAAGTCCAAGTCGTCGGTAAACGAGTATGTCGCTAAGTGAGGAGAGACTGTAATAAATCGTAAAATGTAAATATCACCGGTGCATTCACATCACCGTTGCTGTCAATTTTTTTTTGGCCAACTTCAACATACCATAAAATAATTTTTGCCAGATTCAACTCAAAATATTTTAATCTTATTCAATTTATAAAAATGAGCTTTTGTAATCTGTAAGGGAAAAAAATATTTCCCCAAATCTTGCTATACAACCTCTTAACTGTGGGTATGCCACAGTTAAGGGGTTAATGTATGTTAAAAATGGGGAGGGGGAGACTGCATCAAAATAGTTATACTAGTCCTTTTCTATGGGTGTGATATATGATCTCTGAATGTTGAACAAGGAGGAGAGTGGTAGTAGAACAAACAATATTTGGTGTGAACATTATGAAATGATGAGAAGCAAACTGATGAACACATCAGCCAGCAAAAATTGTTTCCTATACCAAAATATTTGTCATTCTTTCAAGTATCGCATACACCACTTAGATTACCAAGATTGTCCAGGAGGAATGTTTTCCTGATGAACATAATATAAGCATCCCTCTTTCACCCCCTTCCTCCTCCAACTTCCTTGACATCAAAATTTCCTGCAATTCTGACTATGAAAGTCTAAGAATCTTCAATGCAATTCAGTGAAGATATCATAATTAAAATGATTCTTTGGAACTTCAACAGCCCCACCCATCTTTCAGAATGCAGGTATACTCTATTTTCCACCCATTTTTTTTTATCCTTGACTTATACTTAGTCTAGGCAGGTAGAAGTAGATACAGTGGACCCCCAGATTTCGTCAATAATTCTTTCCAGAAAGCTGTTCGAGTGCCGTTACTGAATGAATTTGTTCCCATAAGGACGAATGTAAATTAGATTAGTCCGTTTCAGACCCCTACAAAAGCACTTACAAAAATACACTTACATAATTGTTCGAGTTGGGCGCAGTACGAAATCCAGGGGTCCACTGTAGTTCTTCTCAGCAGACAGCTTCACTGTGGACTTTCAAGTCCTTTTCTATTTGTCTTTCCTATGTACTCCAAATTACTTCATTAATTATGAATTTCAGCACTAACATAAAAATTTAAATGAATCCAAAATTATATACAGTAATGCACATCAATACAACAATACATATACTTTTTTTAACATGCTTGCCGTCTCCCACCGAGGCAAAGTGACCCAAAAAGAAACCCTTTTGCCATCATTCACACTATCACTGTCTTGCCAGAGGCATGCAGATATGACAGTTCAGATGTCCCTCCAAACAGCACATATCCCAATCCCCTCCTTCAGAATGCAGGCACTGTACTTCATATGGTTACTTACTGGAATTATAAAAGCTAATGTCTTCCCAAAGCCTGTTTTTGCTGCTGCGACCACATCAAATCCACGAAGAGAGAACACCAGAGAATGACTTTGTATCTTGGTGGGGACAAGATAATTGGAATCTTTGAGCCCTTTCAACGTTTTTTTACTTAAGGGCAATTTTGCAAAACTTTGAATTTCATCAGGATTTGTTTCACCAAGCTGAAAATAATAAGGAGACATTTAATTAACATTTATTGGAACATCATTTATTGCAATTTATGAGGTAAATGAAAAGATGTTCAATTTTTATTATTATATTGACATGAGTGCTAAACCTGTATGCGTTATACAGCACCTGGGGAATGAGAGGTAATCAGGGTTGATTCAAGAGGAAAGGTTGCTACCAATTAACAAAAAGAATGAAAAATCACAATACCCTGGCCAAAACAATTCACAAATAACCCGCACCAGGAGTGGATACCTTTGATATACCTTTGAAGAGTTTCGAGAGTATCTACTCTCTGAGCCCGGCCATGGGCCAAAACTTATCATAATGTTTCGGCCCTTCCCAGACCATTGTTGAGTCACAATACCTTGGTGTTCTTCAGTAACACCTAGAGAGAGCTAGGGACACCAAATTATGGAATCAAATCTTACATCCTAAAGACACCATTCATAAAAGATGGCAATTTAATACAGTATTGTCTAGTTTTATATAAAATACTGTACACTCGGTGGCCACTTAATTAGGTACATCCTTCTGGTATTGGGTAGGGCTCTCCTTTGCCCCAAGAGATTCTGGGTCATGTTGACATAACATTATGCAGTTGCTGCAGATATGATGGCTGCACATTCATGTTGTGAATCTCCTGTTTGACCACATTCTAAAGGTGCTCTATTGGACTGAGATCTGGTGACTATGGAGGTCAATGGAGTATAGTTGTCATGTTCATGGAATCAGCTTGAGATGACATGTGCTTTGTGACATGGTGTGTTATCCTGCTGGAAGTAGTCATTGGAAGATGGGTAGACTGTGACCATAAAGGGATGCCCATGGTCAGTAACAGTACTCAGGGAGGCTGAGGCATTTAAATAATGCTCAATTGGTATTATGGTACCTAATGTGTGCCAGGAAAACATTTCCCAAATCATTACACCATCACCATGAGCCTAAACCGTTGACACTATAAGTATGGATCCACGGACTCTTGTTGTTTACGCCAAATTCTGACCCTTCCATCTGCACATAGCAGCAGAAATCACAATTCGTCAGATCAGGCAACATTTTTCTAATCTTCTACTGTCCAGTTTTAGTGAGCTTGTGCCAACTGTAGCCACAATTTCCTGTTCTTAGCTGACAGGAGTGGAACACGGTGTGGTCTTCTGCTGTTGTAGATCATCTACCTCAAGGTTTGATATGTTGTGCATTCAGAAATGCTCTTCTGCATAACACTGTTGTAACAGTTATTTGAGTTACTGTTGACTTCCTGTCAGCTTGAACAGTCTGGCCATTCTCTCTCTCTCATTAACAAGGTATTTTTGCCCACAGAACTGTCGCTTATTGGATTTTTGTTTTTCACACCATTCTCTGTAAACTACTGTTGTGTGTGAAAATCCCAGGAGATCAACAGTTTCCAAGATGCTGTAATAGTAAATCAGCAACAGTAATAATCCAATAACACCAAAAAACAATAATAATAGTAATACATAAAAATACTGCTACTACTAGAAATAGCAATACGTAATGTAAAAATAATGACATTAATATAAACAATAAGCAATGATGATACAGAATTAAAAATAATACATTTATTGCAGACAGATTTATATGACTTACATATTAGATAATGTACTGTGCATGGTATTCATACTAGGAGACAAAACAATACTAGCAGACACAGGTCTAGAATTCCTAGTAATAACACCAGTAAATTAACCCAAAAAATCAACACTGCTAATAATAATAACAGGATTAAATTAAACAAAAAAATCAACAAATTGAATGCATGTCAAATATTTTTTAATATTTTAAAATGTTTTAATTTCCAGAGTTTTCTGTTAATTTTTGGTGCCGCAGGCATATAGCGTCCCAGGCAGGCACCTAAATGATCACTGAGGAGAGTGCCCATGCAGTTCCTGTGTTGAAGTGGCCCAGAATGATGAACATAATAAATTCTCATTCTAATGGGCTGCAACTGGTTTGGTTGATTCAGAAATCTGTCTATATTATTATTATAATCAAATAGAAGTGCTAAACCACAGGGGTTATACAGCAAAAATCTGTCTATAAGCCATGTGTTTGACAGTGTTCCTTTCCTTGATAAAAAGGGCACCAACAACTAGTAATAAGTCAACCCTCTTCTTCCTCCTTGACTTGGTGAAGACTAACCCATTAACAGTCCAAACGTATATATACGTTCTCTCGCCCAGCGCTCCGAAAATTTTGGATTTTTTTTATAGGAATAAAGAGCGCATTTTTACAAGTGTTATAGCATAAAAATAAAAAAAATTAGGGTCAGTACTTACCGAGATATGAGGCCGCGAAGTTGGCACTTGATGATCACCTGACGGCAACATGGAGCTCTGCCGCTTGCAGAAAATCTACATATTTACCGTTTTCTTCCATTTTTTTTTTTTTTATATTCTGGGTTTTTATTATATGATATCTATATCTTGTAGTAAATCTTTTGATTTCAATGCCAATTGTTGTTTATACACCAATATTATGTAAGAAATTATTATCATACTGACAAAAACACACATGTACACACTGATAGGTGATTTTCTACACCTTGCTGAATCACATTCTATTATCTACAACTATATACAAGTATTTACATGTTCCACTTATGTTTCTAGAAGTCCACAATTGTATGATACTCCATGAAGCATGGATTCATACAGAGTGCCACCCCACACTGGTGACATATGAATCGTGTGTCCTTCCGCTGTTGGGGTCGCTTTGTGGTGGTAGCACACACAACACACTTTTTCTGGGAATGCTTCTTCTTTGGGGTAGGTGGTATTGGTACCAGGTAGTGACAGTTAGGGATGATTCGGTGTGGGACTTCCCCCAATGGCTGTGGTTGTGGTTGGGAGACATGTCGCTGAGGGGCTGGTATAGGTGTTGTACCATACTTTCTTACTATCTGTTTTATGACATTCAGGGAGAATTCTGCGAAACGTTGTCGTTGTCCAGTCTTTATTTCGTACATATTGAATGCATTGAGCATTGCAATATCTACAAGGTGGAAAAACACTTATATATACATGTACCACTTGCGACTTCTATGCACACAGTCAACAAACCCTATCATCATGTCACACTTGTCAACTAGTCGCATATTGTTCATATAGTCAACAACAACAGCTGGCTTTACAATACGTTCATTGGTGTCCCTGTTCACTTTGTCTGTTTGTACCATCTCGTTTCTATGGATGGTTGACAGCAATGTAACGTCTCGTTTGTCATGCCACATCAGTACCATGATGTCATTGGCATGAAATGCTTGCACTGCACCATCAGCACTGCCTCCAATGAACCTTGGCATATGTTTTCTATTTCGTCTCACTGTTCCACATATATCAGTATTGTTCACACGTAGGAAATCAGCAAGCATAGGGCTTGTATACCAGTTGTCTGTGTACAATGTATGACCTTTGCCAAGGTATGGCTCCATCATCTTGCGAACAACTTCACCGGAAATGCCCAACATCCGCCTGGTATCACCGAGTGTGTTTTTCCCGGTGTATACAATGACATCCAACACAAGACCAGTCTCACAGTCACACATAACAAAAAGTTTTACACCAAAGCGATTACGTTTGCTTGGTATATATTGCTTGAATGACAGGCGTCCCTTGAACAGAATCAAGGACTCGTCGACAACAATGTTCTTGAAGGGACAAAAGTAGGCACTGAATTTCTGCTTCAGATACATAAACACTTCCCTTATTTTGTATAGAAGGTCATTTCTGTTTTGCCTATTCCTGTTTGAGAAATGCAACATTCGTAGCAACAGAGTGAATCTGTTGCAGGGAAAGAGGTCACGGAAGACAGGAGTACTGATAAAGTAGTCTGTGGACAAGTACTGTGGTATAGTGTGTTTATATGTATGTGGCATAAGCATCACAGTGCCAAGGAATAAATACATTTCAGCCACAGTTGTATCTTTTCATCTGCACAGCCGTGACGATTCTGAAACCTGTGTGTTGTCCATGATATAGCGGTAATAATTGTTCGTCTGGGTCACTATCAAGTTCATTATAGGCTCGTCAAAGTACAACTGGAAAAAGTCTAACTCTGTAGACTCATTCGTTATGGGACATTCTGGCAGGATGCCACTTCCACTCACATCAAAATCAAAAGGCTGTGGCACGAATACACTTTGTGTCCAGTTCCACTCACGGTCACATGGTACAGGGTGGACCTGTGGCATGGGGCGTGAGGGAGCAGGAGGGGGAACAGGAGTGGAGGCAGCACATGGTTGAGGGGGTGCCGGGCTGTCCTTTGTCTGTCCACCCACCGCGCCATGTGGTCCAGGCACCGTGCCACCCAACACTACCTCCTCCTCCTCCATCCCAGCATATTCACCTTCATGATCAATTTCACTATCAGTCGCCGGGGTTTTAGATCGTGACCTGCCACGACCCTTGGGGACTGCATATGGCACACTACCAGAACATAGGCAACGACGCCTAAAAATACGCTTTACTGGTGAATAATGAAAATCACTATCACTAGACGAATCATCTATTGGCATAAAATCAATCTCATTATCACTCACATCACTTTCACTATCACTAACACAGCGGGAAAATGATAGTTTCCTCTTTCGTAGTTGCCTTTGGGTAACACTGGCCACTCCAGAGATGCTTGGCCCAGGGTCTTGTGTGGCCACACTGGCCACCCCAGAAGTGCTTGGCTGAGGGTATGGTGTGGCCACACTGGCCACCCCAGAAGTGCTTGGCTGTGGGTCATCTGGGTTATCGTCGATATTTTCACTAATTCCTTGATCATTAGTGGCCACATCGGTGTCAAATTCACTAAACTCACGTTCTGTAACACTTTCCTCGAATAGTAGAGTGTTAATACGACGAGGCGTGAGTGAATCACAAGGATGTGCCATAATGTTGACCCAAGATGGAGCTGAATGTAACTGGTGCTACCATGCGGTACCCAGGCGTCGCTGATTTTTTTCATACAGCGCACACTGAGTGCGCAGACCCATTCTCTCATGTCTAGGCCGCTCAAGCCTATCGCGCCAAATTTGAAGCCAGGAAAAATAAAACGTATATATATGTTCGGAGCGCTAGCGGTAAGAACGTATATATACGTTTGGACAGTTAATGGGTTAGTGTCTAGGGACAATGACGAAGACATATATGATGTTGTCTGGAAAGCCCATCTGTTGGTTACAGAATTTCCCATTATTGTGATCATGGCAACACAATCTCATATCTATCCCCCACTTTTTTTTTCTAGTAACCTTTCAAATCAAGGGTTTAATGTTTAATGCCTGTCCATATCAAGGTTAGTACTGCCTACCAAATAAAAATAAAAACTAAGAACTACAATTAACTTACCTCTTTCTTTTTATTTTCTAGCTTATTTATCTCTTCCTTTTCTCTTTCATTCTTTTTCTTCTTTTTTTCAAATTTATGTTTTTTAACTGTTTTAAATCTGGGCTTTTTATTTGGATGTTTTTGTCTGTCCATGCCTTATAACTCTGTTGAACTTGCTGGAACTCTCTGCAAAGTACAAATTAAGGTACATATAGGACTATTACACGACTGAAATATATGCAATAGAATAAAATACGATACACATACAGTGGAACCCCAATTTTTGTCCTTAATCCGTTCCAGAAGGTCGGTCAAAATCTGAAATTGACGAAAACCGAAGTACAGTGGACCCCCGAGTTTTGTAAAAACTTCATTCCAGAAGCCTGCTCAAGTGCCATTACCGAACGAATTTACTCCCTTAAGAAATAATGTCACGTAGGTTAGTCTATTTCAGACCCCAAAAAATACACTTCCACAAGCACTTACAACATTATACTTACATAATTGTACGATTTCCGGGGTTTACGAAACTCGGGGGTCCACTGTATAATATTTCCCATAAGAAATAATGTAAATCCAATTAATCCAGTTGGATCCCCTCCTTTGAGGATCGGAGTGACTCTTGCTGTCTTGAGTATACCTTTGATATACCTTTGAAGTTTCGAGAGTATCTACTCTCTGAGCCCGGCCATGGGCCAGGCTCGTCTGGTGCTTGCCTGGTCAACCAGGCTGTTGCTGCTGGAGGCCCGCTGACCCACATATCCATCACAGCCTGGTTGATCTGGCTCCCGATGAAGATACTTGTCCAGTTTCCTCTTGAAGGTTTCTACACTGGTTCCAGCGATGTTTCGGATATCTTCTGGTAAGATGTTGAATAGTCTGGGACCCCGGATGTTAATACAGTGCTCCCGTATTGTCCCCACCGCACCCCTGCTCCTCACTGGGTTTATTTTACACTTTCTCCCATATCTCTCACTCCAGTATGTTGTTATGGCAGTGTGCAGATTTGGGACCAGGCCCTCAAGTACTTTCCAAGTATATATTATCATGTATCTCTCTCTCCTCCGCTCCAATGAGTACATGTTCAAGACTTGAAGGCGTTCCCAATAATTTAGATGTTTCAATGGCTCAATGTGAGCCGTTAACGATCTCTGAATTTGTTCCAGCTCTGATATTTCTCCTGCCCTGAACGGGGCCGTCAGCACAGACAGTATTTTAAGTGAGGGAGCACTAGCGATTTGAAGTGTCACCATCGGCATTATTTCCCTTGTTTTGAAAGTTCTCAATACCCACCCCGTCATCTTCCTGGCTGTTGTGATCTTTGTCTTGTTATGGTTTTTAAAAGACAGATCAGTAGACATAATTATTCCCAAGTCCTTAACGTGTTCCTTTCGTTCTATGTGGTGACCCTCTTGCGTTTTGTATATAGTGTTCCTTTTGAGTTCTTCATTTTTTCCATACCTAAGTAGCTGAAACTTATCACCATTGAACGTCATGTTGTTCTCCACTGCCCACTGGAAGACCCTGCTTATGTCCTCCTGTAATTTTTCAGTGTCTTCTACCGTAGTGACTTTCATGCTTATTTTAGTGTCATCTGCAAATGATGATACAAAAGTGTGCTGGGTGTTTTTATCTATGTCTGCTATGAGGATGAGAAACAGCAGAGATGCCAGGACAGTGCCTTGGGGCACTGAGCTTTTGACTTCGCTGATGCTGGATCTTGCCCTGTTCACTACTACTTTTTGTGTTCTGTGTGTTAGGAACTCAAATATCCATCTGCCTACCTTCCCAGTAATGCCTATGGCCTTCATTTTGTGCGCTATCACTCCATGATCGCATTTGTCAAACACCTTTGCAAAATCTGTGTAAATCACATCTGCGTTTTGGTCGTCCTCCAATGCCTCCGTAATTCTGTCTTAATGGTTCAGCAGCTGTGACAGGCATGATCGTCCCGCTCTGAAACCATGCTGGTTCGGGTTATGTTGGTTGTGCTGGTCCATGAAGTTTGTAATCTGCCCTCTCATCACTCTTTCAAAGATTTTTATGATGTGAGAAGTGAGGGCTACTGGTCTGTAATTTTTAGCTAGTGCTCTACTACCTCCCTTATGCAAAGGAGCTATGTCTGCACTCTTTAAGGCCTCCGGTATTTCACCTAGATCTAAGCTCTTTCTCCACAAAATACTAAGGGCTCTTGCTAATGGTACTTTGCACTGCTTTATAAATAAAGCATTCCATGAATCTGGTCCAGGTGCTGAGTGAGTGGGCATGTTGTCCATTTCTTTTTCGAAATCTATGGGATTTGTACTAATGTCGGTTAGGTGGTCTGCGCGGCCTTCTGCTGGAGTGAAAAATATTTCTGCATTTTCTATCTTGTTGTCATTTAGTGGGTTGCTGAACACTGACTCATACTGTTCCTTTAGGATTTCACTCATTTCCTGTTCATCGTCAGTATACGAATCTCCTCACAATAATGGCCCAATTCTACAGGTAGTTTTTTAGCTTGGATTTTGCATAGGAATAGAAATATTTTGGGTTTCTTGCAATATCCTGTATAGCTCTTTGTTCCCTTTGTACTTCTTCTGTCAGGTATGACATCTTAAGTTTTTGCTCTAATTCAGTGATCTCTCGGTTAAGGTTATCTCTCCTCTGTCGCAACATATTTGTGTTTTTCAGCAATTCAATAACCCGTTTTCTTCTCCTGTACCATCTCCTACGCTCTCTCTCTATATCTGATCTTCTTCCAAAACATAATGTTTTCCTTCTTCCTGGCTAGCACACCTCCATAGCAAATAAACATTGCATGTTTATATGCTATGTGACGTGTTTCTTATATGTCTTATATAATTTTGGATTTGTTAAACAGAGTTGCAATAATTGGTGACATCATTCCAAACACTCAAAAATATTAACAAAAAATACATTTTATAGAGAATAATTATAGTTTTACATACAGAAAACAATTGAGAAATAAATACAAATGACTAATTTTAATGGATAAATGAACATTTAAATCACTTTTACCTTTACTGAAGAGACTTATTGGCGTATGGAAGACGGTAAGGAGGGGAGAGGGAGGAGAGGTTATTGTTTGGAAGGGAAATCACCTTCCACAAGGACTTAAGGTATCAAGCCCTATCCAGAGTTACTTCCTTCTCTGTCTTTTACTGGCACTAGGACCAGCTTAAGAGTCACTGGACCATGCAGACACTGCTTGCAACAGCTTTGTTAGGGTGATATTTCTCCACCAACTCTTCCACATCCTAGCTACACGATATTTAATGTGGCCCAGAGTCATACGTATTATTACCATCGACATACCATGTTCACTGAGTTTAATCGTTTCTAACAACTACCTTTAGATGTCATCATAAACAAAGGGAGAAGTAATGAATAATTCATGCCAAGAATTGTAAACAAAAGCGTTATGTATTAAGGGTGGTGACTGGGCCAACGGAGATTCATACACATTTTCTCTAATACTGGACCAGAGAAAACATAATGTTTTCCTTCTTCCTGGCTAGCACACCTCCATAGCATGTTTATATGCTATGTGACGTGTTTCTTATATAATTTTGAAGAAAATATCATAGATGGATTAACGAAAATGTCTATATTAACCTAAAATAAGACATTTAATGTGCCCAAGAGTGATTATTATAAAAATAATATAACCAAGGGAAGCAGTAAACCCATAGGATTATATACAGCACCTGTGGGGGATGTGGAAGGCATTCAGGTTTAATTCAGGGAACTGGAGCACATATCCAATTCCCTAAATCAAGAGCCCCTCACCAGCATCAAGGAACCTTCCTTGAGGGGAGTGATTATTAGTATCATGAACGTATGAACAGCGCAGGCGGACATGTCTGGTACGGACAATTTCCGAGTGGATGTACGAAACCCGGGGTAAAAATTTGCCGAACAAAGTGGTCGAAATCTAAATTGTACGATTTTCAGACCAGACGAAAATCGGGGTTCCACTGTACAAGTAAAAATCTGCACAAAGAATATAAAGTCATAACATGGCTGAAACATTTTACTAAAATCCTGAACTTAGAAGAAGACCTATATGATGCCATTGCAGACCATCCTGGACCATTGTCAAGTCACACTGTGACTTGACAATGGTCCAGAATGAACTGACACAATGTCATGAGATTTCTCTCCTAACTTCAGATTTTGGGTGAATCTGTATATACAGTGTGAACTGCAAAATTGGTTTTGGTTCCTATTTTTTTTTCAAATTTACAGAAAGGTTGTCTTTACAGTGTACACAGGTTGTTGGCTATTTTGTAGACAGTACACTAATTAACTGTAGTTGTTGGCTTTTACTTTCCACAGTTAGGATTTTATATCTTGTAACATTTAGAATTCTAATTTCTGTAGCACAGTATACCTTGTAAATAAACGTTTTACCTGCAGTTGAAGAATAATTCATATTTTTTTTTGTGAGATCAACAGAGTACCAGGAGCCTGATAGGGACTAGTGTTTGATGGATCAGCCCAATACACAGTTCTCATTTGTGAAGAATGAGTACTTAACATTCCATGAGACAATACCATCAGCTTTGCCCTTTCCAATCCCACATGAAGGTGAAAGGGAAATGCAGGCTGCAGATTTCAGTAATTTTTAGATGCTTGTCTTCCAGAAAATCTGGGATTTAAATTCTGAGAGCCCTTCGAAAGAAACCCAACAGAATACAGTGGACCCTCGGTTAACGAATACCCCGGAAATCGTACAATTATGTAAGTGCATGTGGAAGTGTATTTTTGGGGGTCTGAAATAGACTAACCTACGTGACATTATTTCTTAAGGAAGTAAATTCGTTCGGTAATGGCACTTGAGCAGGCTTCTGGGATGAAGTTTTTTCGTTAACCGAGGGTCCACTGTACATCTTTTAGTTTTAGTGGTGAGACTAGAAATAAATGAGATCATTCTGGTTGGTGGGGTTCTGGTACACACTAAATTGAAGGGAGCTGCTAGCGATGTTGGTGTGGAAAAGAAAAGAAAAGGGGTGATGGTTTTCTCTTCTAAGGTGAACTGTGTGTGTGTGATGATGATGAGGATGTTATTAACATGCCTTATTCGACAGAGTACATACTTCCTACCTCATTCTACAAGTAAGACATCTCAATAGCCTGTCAATTTTATAACCTCTTCTGCAGGTTACGTTACACAAAGGTTACCCAAAAGATGCTTTTGGGGGGTCAATGCCCCATGGTCTGGTTTCAGATTAAGCCTCCCATGAGGTTACATAAGATTTGTAAGGATTTTTAACCTGGGGGAGTGTTAGCCACCCAGGATAACCCAAGACAATCAGTGCATCATTGAGGACTGTCTTACTTCCACAGGGAGTCCTTAAATCTTGTCCCCCAGGATGCGACCCACACAAGTCGACTAACACCCAAGTACCTACTTACCGCTAGGTGAACAGAAATAGCAGGTGCCCCATGGCCTGGTGGCTAAAGCTCTTGCTTCACACGGCAAGGGTTTGGGTTTGATTCCCAGCGAGGGTGGAAACACTGGACGTATTTCTTTACACCGATTGTCTATGTTCACCCATCAGTAAAATGGGTACCTGGGAGTTAGTCGACTGGTGTGGGTCGCATCCTGGGACAAAACCTGACCTAATTTGCCCTAAATGCTCTGAGAGCATAACAAGCGGTTTTCTAATAGTACAAGTCGGCCATCACTAATCCGGCATCATTGGGACCTGTAGTGTGCCAGATTACAGTGGTTAGGTTAGAATACACTTATATTTTGGCCTTTCTTTGATTAGTTTATCCTGCAGCATGTAAACGTTCATTATTTATTGTTGACTTATAAAACTGCCTTGCTCTAGACCTTTTAGCAGTTCACCTGTCAACTGAATTAACCTATCAATAGAGAGACTGCTACATCTTCCTCATTTTCATCACTGCTTTCTCCTCCACTGGCTTGCTGCTGTGGATTTACAACCATCTGCACAATTTCTGTCAGTATAATGATGAAATTTGAGTCAGTATAATGGAGAAATTTGAAATTATGCTAGCCGAAATTAGTGCCGGATTACTGATGGCCGACCTGTGGTATGTCATTGATGTCAGCTAGGCCTGTATACCTTGTACATGTACTTGTAGTAAATAAAGATATAGTGGAACCTCGGTTTTTGTATACCCTAGTTTGTATTTACCAATTACTGAGATCTGTCGACTAGTTAATAGGCAAGAGTCTCGTTCTCATCGGAATTAACCAGACAAATCACTCCACCAACTAAGAACGGCCATGCACCACCACCCACCGAATCGAGAAAGAGCTATAGTTTATTCTCTATAAAATGTATTTTTTTGTTAATATTTTCCATAAGAAATAATGTAAATCCAATTAATCCATTTCAGACACCCAAAAATATTAAAAAAAAAAAATACATTTTATAGAGAAAACTATAGTTTTACATACAAACTAGGCATACAAAAACCGACGTTCCACTGTACTATTATTAAACATGCACAATGTTTTCATCCAGCTGGGAATAAATCACGGACACTGTGTGAGGCAGTGCCTTGCGAACCGAGCTATTTTGACATGTAGTTATTGAAGTAATAAATTTTGTTATTTGGTGTATTTATATAATCAAACACTGCTGCTGGGATAAGTTTTGTTACTTAAATACTTTTCACGTATCATATCTTCATGCGATTTATTACATTGTCTAGTTATATAATCTGACCTTAACTATTCTAGCAATTATTTTAAGTTTAATTGAAACTTAAGTCTGCCTGAAATGCTATACAGCCTCTCTCACTTAGTGACATACTCATTTACCGACCGCTCGGACTTACGACCAGCTCTCCAACCAGTATGCAAACCTAAATAATGATTTCCTCTATTCTGTTTATTACAGTATACAGTACACTACTGTATAAACATTTAAAATATACAAGAAATGTTATAAATGGTGCAAAGGTGACGTTTATACTCATACTGCCAAATTTGCCGAAGTCAAACTAAAGGATTTCTCGACACAGGGCATAATTAAGTTTATTTAGGTACAGTTACACACACAATTACACTTATTTTGGTACCTACAATTATCTTACATAGTAATATATGTGTAAATTACGTAGGATAACCCAAAAAAAGGTCAAAGTGACTTATTTCCATTAGGGTCCTTGAACATGTAACCCCAATAGGTAAAGGATGTGTTTCCTTAAGAAACCTGCTGTCCATGTTCACCTATCAGTAAAATAGGTACCTGGGTATTAGTCGACTGGTGTGTGTCGCAACCTGGGAACAATATTAACCTAATTTGCCCAAAATGCTCTGCATAACCAAGGGCTTTCTATATAGTAGTATGTCATTGATGTCAACTATGGTCTGTATAAGTTGTATCATGTACTTGTAGAAATAAAGATTATTATTATTATTAAGTACAGTAAAGCAAGTTTATTTAGGTACAGGTACACATAAGTAAAGTTAGGGAGGTAAATTACTCAAGATAACCCAAAAAAAAGTCAGACAAAGTAACTTATTTCAATTGGGGTCCTTGTAAATATCTTATTATTAACAGCCTAGCAGTAAGATACACCTGGTTAGTTTATTTAGGTCCAATTACACAATTTTTGGCTGAATGATAAGCTTCTTTCACAATTATATGTTGTAAATTATATAACAGCCCCCCAAAAAACATTAACCTACCATTACAGGAAAAATTACTCTTGATTATTAAGACAAAATAGTTAATCAAATACTTGAAAATTACAATAAAAACAATTAAAAATAAACTGAGTAAATCAAATACATGAAAATGAATTACAAGAGCATTAATAAGAAAAAAAATCCTTGAGCATATCCTAATATATCTCTATACAATTTATTTTACTAAATTTATAAACTAGTCTACCTGTAATGTTTTAAACTATGGTTAATTACTTTACAAACGATACTCACAAGGACCAGTAATTCATTCCTCTGGCTTTAATATTACTATGGAAAGTTATCTTTGTAATAAGCTTTACTGGACAGAGCAAACTTACCGATTTATGTGTTATCTTAGAAGAAATAACAGACCATTACAGCTCAGCTGAAGCACATGGTGCTGGGTTGTTAAGGGCATCAAGCTTATGCCTTATTGAACCCTGCTTCCCGGGAGTCAGGGTTCAATAAGGCGTAATAATAAGATAACGGTGCATTGAGAGCTAATAAGGACAGGTAAGTAATGTTTATTTAGGCACAGGTACACATAAGTACAGTTAAGTTGCCTAGGATAACCCAAAAAAGGTCAGGCAAAGTGTCTTATTTCAATTGGGGTCCTTGATTTAAGATCATTACTCCTTTTTTCTCATTCTTTCGTTGTTGTTTTCCTTACCTCGAATGTAGCCTGCGGGATAATCACAATGCTTTGGCATCATGACTTAACCCCAGGCTGGACCTCGCGTGTTCACCTCATTTCACAGGCTGAAGAAGAAATGGGAGCTCTCTCTCTCTCACTAGGAATGACCAGGAAGTCTGCGAGGAGCTAAACAAAGGATTTAGGGAGATATTATCAGTGGAATCAGGAGCATTGCTAGTCAGAGTAAGAGTGCAACAAAAGTACTGACATAATACACACAACAGTAGGAGAGATGAAGAAACTACTGAGTGATTTAGATACCTCGAGGGCAATAGGACTAGACAACACCTCTCCATGTATAGAAACTTGTCTTGGGACTGCCTTCTTGTAAGCTGCACTCTGAGCAAGCACTGTTGACACCGACACTCTGAGACACTTCTCTCAGACTTACAAGTGGCTATGGGACAAATTTCTAGCTAACTGCAGCCGAAAGAATTCTCCACTACATGCACGATTATGAAAGGGTTTAACTTACTTGATGGAGTAGAAATGTCTCCTAATCTTCCAAGTCTTCCTAAGCTATAACCCCCTCCAAACACCATGTGTAGGGAAGAGCCTTAATCTGCAAATTAAGTGATATTAGTGTCTTGTATTAACTCAGAATCCCCAGCTCTAGGGTATATCCTCCAAGCAATATCTAAACAGTAAGGGACACTAGCTTCCAGACTTTTACTCAACAATGGGACGCTGGTACCTGCTAAAATGCGTCCGACCGCACGAGAGACTCACAACAAAACCTACACACGTTTCCCCCAGAAAACTGGCCAGATACTGAGAAGAAAAGAGGTAAGGTCCTACTGTATTGGGTCTGGATGGAGTGAGATATCCTCAGTATTTCGGGATATCTCTTCCGTGCCCCCAGGACAGATGTTGAGTCATGTGGGGGATGCTGCCTGTTTGCAGAACTTGTTCTGTGGTTAGATTCTGGTCTGGTAAGAATGCAGATCATGCATCGTGAGTCTCACACTGCTTGACCTCTGCAAGGGATTGCCATTTCTCTTTGGCTAACATATCCTAATGTACCTATTTAAGACTTATATCTACCTATATTAAGGTGCTAGAGCTACATTATTAATATCAGCGTTGCCTCAATAATCCTAATATTAGTTACTAACTGTACAAACTTTCCTAGGCCTTCCTAGGAGAATAAATTTATCAATTAGTATGTACACAATTGTTACCTCCGCCAACTTGAATGTGTAGGTTTGTTTTGGTTGGGTGTGTGGGTTCATGTACTCCGAGGACTGATCCGTGGTATATCTAAGGCTCCATACAGCTCACTTACCCTGTGGAACTTGAGTGACTCAAAAGTTTCCACACCATGGATTCTGGAAGAGGAAGAAAACCTGTGTGAACCACTAACAGCGATCTTCAAGCTGGAGTTTAGTTGTACACTAACGGCCCTTTAAAGGCAGGCGAAACTGCAAACCTGGAGAATATATATACAACTCAGGTATACTCCAGGGCAGCTGTCAGAGGTCTGGAAAACAGCAAATGTAGTCCTGATATTCAAAAAAGGGTGGTGGCTAGAGCTCTCGCTTCACACACGGAGAGCCCGGGTTCGATTCCTGGCGGGTGGAAACATTTCGACGTGTTTCCTTACACCTGTTGTCATGTTCACCAGCAGCAAATAGGTACCTGGGTTGTTAGTCGACTGATGTGGGTCGATCCTGGGGGACAAGATTAAGGACCCCAATGGAAATAAGACAGACAGTCCTCGATGACGCACTGACTTTCTTGGGTTATCCTGGGTACAACCTCCCGGGGTTAAAATCCGAAGAAATCTTATCTTATCTTTTACGGTGGTATTAAAGTACAGGATGCCAAGCCCATGTTGACACTTTACAGATCGCTTGTTCTATCTAGGCTGGAATATTGCTGCACACTAACTGCACCTTTCAAGGCGGGTGAAATTGCTGACCTTGAAAATGTGCAGAGAACCTTCACCGCAAGCATAAGTGCGATAAACCACCTCAACTACTGGGAACGCTTGAGTTCCTAAACCTGTACTCTAGAACGCAGGCGGAGAGATACTTATTATATACACATGGAAAATTCTCGAGGGCTTAGTACCAAACTTGCACACAAAAATCACTCCGTACGAAAGCAACAGACTCGGCAGGCGATGTAACATCCCCCAATGAAGAGCAGGGGTGCCACTAGCACGTTGAGGGACAACACAATAATGTGAGGGCCCAATATTGTTCAACTTCCTCCCAGCATACATCATGGGGATTACCAACAAGCCCCTGGCTGTCTTCAAGCAGGCACTAGACAGGCACCTCAAGTCGGTAACTGATCAGCCGGGCTGTGGTTCGTACGTTGGACTGCGTGCGGCCAGCAGTAACAGCCTGGTTGATCAGGCTCTGGTCCAACAGGAGGCCTGGTCACAGACCGGGCCGCAGGGGCGTTGACCCCTGGAATTCTCTCCAGGTAGACCAGGTAGACCCAGGTAGACAGGTCAGCGTCACTGACCGGATTCGAAAACAACAGCTAGACCGGTAAATCCGGTCTCGCAGATGTGCTCAAGCTCTGTGGCAAGGTAATGCAAGTAAGGCAGGAGAGGGAGGGAAGTGTGGCCTGCAGAATTTCCGATTGTAAGAATGACCAGAAGTCTGCAAGGAGTTGAACAAAGAATTTTGGGAAATATTGTTAGTGGAATCAGGAATCTTTGCCAGACAGTCAGAGGTATAATAATAATAATAATAATAATAATAATAATAATAATAATAATAATAATTTTTATTTCAATGCATGTTACAAGTGTACAATGTTATTGGTAGTTACAATTATAAAACAATTATAAAACTGTAATGCAAGGAGAGCCACTGGCATGCCATGGCATTAGGGGCAGTTTATTCTAGAGACTTATTCACTAAGTACTTAATGCTAAAGAAATTGATTGAGTTTATTCTAGTTCTGTATTATTTAAATTATTAAATGGTTATACATACTATTAAAAGACAATACAAGAGAAATTGGTTGAGTTTAATCTAGTTGTAGAATTTATTTCAGATTACAGTATGTTGATGCTATACTAGTATAATAACAATACTAGAAATAGTTTTTAGAGTTTCATCTAGATATATATTTTATTTCAAATTAAGAAAATGATGATACTATAAGATTTAAATGACAATATGATGATATGAAATTGAACAAGTGTTAAGGAGGATGAACATATCAAATTGAGATCTTCTTAAGTAAAATAATATTGGGTTTGGAAGTTTGTTACAGTATGAGTATTTAGTATAGGTGAGTAGGTGATTTTGAGAAGAGTCTTGAATTGATTTTCCGACAAGGTTAACTTGATATTTACTGGTAATGAATTTCAGATTCTGGCCCTTTATGTGCATAGAATTTTTACATTGGTTAGTATGGACTCGGGGTATGTCAAATAGTGATCTGTGTCTTGTGTCATGTTCGTGGGGCCTATTAATGTTGTTGAGGAGAATTCTGAGCGCAGGGTTGATATTAGCATGTAGAGTTTTATGTATGTAGAAGGCACATGAATAGGTATGAATATTTTTATGGTGAGTAGTTTTAAGGTTCTGAATATAGGTGGAGTATGCTGTCTAGAGTGGAATTTGTTATCATCCTGACTGCAGCCTTTTGCTGGGTTATGAGTGGTCTAAGGTGATTTAATGTTGTTGAGCCCCATGCACAGATTCCATAGGTGAGATAAGGGTAGATAAGAGAATGATATAGTGCAATGAGAGCTGGTTGAGGCACATAATAGCGTATCTTAGATAATATACCTACTGTCCTTGAGATTTTCTTGGAAATTTGTTGTATTGTATAAAACACAGGCCTCATTTCTAGGCTTTATTGAACACAAAATCCATTGTACATGTCTGCAACAGAAGAAAATACATCTAATGACTGCTGCTGCAGGACAGGTGATGAAGGCATATGTCCTCAGAAAGCTATAGCTACTGGCGACATATTTAAGCTTACCATGTAATCTGCATCACGAATGTATTTGTGTAAGAGAGAGACACCCTATGCTGGGCCATCGCCGTACTGTTTGTTGTTATTGTAAGGGCCCCTGAGGTGGTGCAGTATTGTGTCCTGCTGCGGTCTCCACAAGAGCGGCATCACTACAATCTCCCTTCAAAATATCAGATACAGTAATCCTCCAAACGGTTAGGTGGGTGAGTGTACGTCCAGACCTTCGTAGCCCTTGAGCCTCTTCACCGGGTTCGGTATTTTCTAGGGGTTGACTATTCGCTGGAGCGGCATCCTCTATTTCAATAGGGTAGCCTGAAAAGAAGCTTTCCTGGAGAAACCGAAGCATCTTTCGCAACATCTATTGGGTATCTTGAGATTCCCACTAACATTGGTTTCAACTGGGGCTAAGTGTCTTGTAGATACAGTAGTCTCTTCACCATTTTGGTAGCGAATGTGGGCATAATGCGGATTAGCTTGTAGGAGCTCTACCTCTTCCACTAAAGGATCCGTCTTGTTCATCCTACGGTGACTCTTCAGGAGAATGGGTCCAGGGTGACATAACCAGGTGGGCGGAGGCTCCAGAGGAGTTAGTTTGATATCTTTATTATGCACCCCATACCCATCCTGTGGGCGGTAGTCAAAAGATTACAGAGGTAATAAGGTCCAGGGACTGGACCCCAAAGTTATGATAGCTGAGCAAGTTACAAAGGTAATGAACTAACAAGCTACAAAGGTAATGAACTCACAAGTTACAAAGGTAATGAAACATGAAGTAAATTTACTTACGTTTATACATGGTTACAATAGTAGAGGAAACGACGTGAATAGTTGAAGAGTCTCTCATGAGGGGTAGATTAGTAGCTGCACAGCAATGATCTAATAGAGTGAAGGGCATCAGGTAAGACAGTCTGCCAGTGTTGAACCGGTAGATTGCGAGATTTCAGGTCAGTAACTGACTTCCATATAGTACCATTGAACCGCTCCACTTGACCATTGCCTTGAGGGTTGTAGCTTGTTGTTCTGCTGCAAGCAATCCCTTTGTTAGCCAAAAACTCATGAAGTTCATTACTCATGAACGAGGATCCCCTGTCTGAATGGATATAGGCGGCATACCAAAATAGCGAATAACTGGGAAAGACAACTGATGACAGTTGAAACAGCATATTTGCACAGGGGAAACAAAAGGAAACCTAGAATATTCATCTACTATGTTAAGGAAATACCTATTCTGGTTTTATGCTTGGTAGAGGTCCTTTGAAATCTATATTCAGTCTCTCGAAAGGCTGGGTGGCTTTTATGAGATGAGTTTTCTCTGGCTGGTGAAAGTTTGGCTTGCACTCTGCACATACTCGCATGATCTGATCACTTGTCGCACCTCTTCCACTGAGTAGGGCATATTCTTAGATTTAACAAAATGATACAGGCGTGTAACTCCTGGGTGACACAAGGCCTTGTGGAGTCCTGAGAGTGATTGCAAATCATGACATGCTGCCCACAGTGGACCTAGAGAATGCATCAGGTGAAATGTTTTCTTCACGGTCGATACAGAATATAAAGTTATAACACGATAGTTCCATCCTCCAGCGTAATATCTTGTCATTCTTGATCTTACTTTTGTGCTTCTTGTCAAACATATACATCACGGACCGTTGGTCAGTCCTTACAGTGAAATGTCGCCTGTTAAATAATGCCTCCAGTGGCGAACTGCTTTATGATGGCCTGGGCTTCCTTTTCTACAGCAGCATAGCACTTCTCTGATCCTTGAAAAGTTCTTGAAAAGAAAGCAACAGGACGTCCTGCCTGAGATAGAACTGCAGCAATGGCAACTTCAGATGCATCCGTTTCCACCTCGAATGGTAGGGACTCATCAATGGCCTGAACTACTGAGTTTTCAATATCCTGTTTGAGAGTATAGAAAGCAGTTTCTGTTCCTTTGTCACAGGAAAATCGTGGTAGCACTCAGTGGGCGAACTTACTTGAATAGTTGTAGATCCACTGTGAGTAATAAGCAAAAGACCAAGAGTTCTTTGGAGTGACTTTTTGTCTTGGGGCATGAAGTTCCTGAGAGGTCGAAGTCTTTCAGGTCTGGGGATATTGCACCTCCTTCCACCACATAACCAAGGATGTTAAGCCTTTTAGTGAAAAAGTGCACTTTTCTTCATTGTAACTGATATTTTTCTTCTTGGCAGCTTCCAAAACTTATCAAGGTTTGCATCATGTTCCTCCTGGGTCTTGCCACAAATGGTAACATTATCTAAATATGCATAAGTTCCCATGTTGCTCTTCCTGAATGAGTGAATCCATAATTCGTTGGAAACAGGCTACCCATTGGTAACCCCAAAGGGACTCTGGTAAACTGATAGAGGCCGTCACTAGCCTGAAACGCTGTTATGGTTTATCTTCATTCCTTATAGGGGCTTGATGATAGGCACTTCGTAGATCAATTTGCTAAACACATAGTACTGAAATTTTGTTCACTGTATCATCAATTCGAGGTAGAGGGTACCCATCAAGAAGTGTAAAGTTGATTGTCTCAGAATAGTGATAGCCAGCCTCCGTTTCCTTATAATCATCCTTGACAACAACGACCTGTGCACGCCACGGAGAATTACTTGGTTCTATAATACCCCCCTTCAGCAGCCTCTGAGTTTCTTTCTCAATGAACATCCTATCTTCATAAGAATAGCGGCGTGACTTAGCTGATATAGGATGACAATCCGCAGAAGATTCGCAAAAGCTTTGTGGTCTACCCTTTAAAATGCTAAGACCACAGACAACGAGAGGCAGTTCACCTCCCCTATGTTAAGGTAACACTACCAGACGCTTCTGAAAGTCCTGACCAAGGATCACATCAGAGCACAGTTGTGGCAGAACAGCTAAATGTACATCTTGATAATACCTGCCATTCTCTAAGGTTTACCTTACAAACCCTAACGTCTGAATAGAGAGATGTTGATGCCATGGAAACGGACCGATGAGTGATGTACCGTCAAGGAGTGGCGTTTAACTACGTCAAGGTTGATGAAACCTCTGAGCTGCCACTGTCAATCAGACCATCTACTCTGTTCCTTTGATGAACACTTTCACAACTGCCTTTGCATGAATTTGGACAGCCGCAGAAGTCACTGTTGCTAGAGTCGCCTGGTCGGAATGCATAGAAGCACTAGCTCTTGTTGATGTATTAGCACGACATACTTTAGCAAAGTGACCTTTTTTATGGCATTGATGGCACATTGCTTCACGAGCCGGACACTTTGGCGTGGATGTCTTAAAACCACAAAAGAAACACTTTGGCCTGCAGCCGTCACTGAAGCCGTTCCACGGAACCCATTAAAAGAGTCTGGCGGGTTCAGCACTTACCACTGAGAAGGCTTTTAGTACTGACACTTCAGAATTCTTCTGAGCTGAATCTAATGATCTTGCCTGGTCAAGGGTAGGGCTAAGTCCAGAGTTTTATTCTCCAATAAACGCTGCCTTTTTTGGTGATTAGGCCACTGATAAAAGCATCCCTGATGGACTCTTCACAATACTGAGAAGCTGTCACCGCTCGGAAGTTACAGTCCTTACCTAATATTTTCAATGCTTGAAAGTATTCCTCAAAGGGGATTCACCAATCTGCTGGCGGCGAGTTGCAAGACGATATCGTGCAAAGATTTCATTTGTGGGCTTAATATACGAGATTGAGGGCATTGATAGCATCTTCAAAAGGTATTACACTCAGAAATAACCCTCATAGATTTTAGGTGACACAAAGTTGATGAGAAACTTAGTTTATCTAGATCTTCCTGAGGAAAGGCTCTCAAGAAGTTTTCGAAAGTCTTAAACAAGTGCTTTCCATTCCTGAGCAGCCGTTGATACATGGGGTCAGAATCTGCCTCTGGTTTCAGAAACCCCATTTTGCTGTGTAGTCTAGCTCAGAATCCCCACCAGGTAGCCCAGGATATTTGTGTTCAATAAATTGTTGTGATAAAAACAAACCTCATTTTGGTTTATTGAACACAAAATCCATGGTACATGTCTGCAACAGAAGAAAATACATCCAAGACTGCTGCTGGGACAGGTGATGTAAGGGCATATGTCCTCAGAAAAGCAAGCTACTGGCGACTATTTAAGCTACCATGTAATCTGCATCACGAATGTATTTGTTAAAAGAGACCACACAATGCCCATCGCCGTACTGTTTGTTGTTATTGTAAGGGGCCCCCTGAGGTGGTGCAGATTGTGTCCTGCTGCGGCTCTCCACAAGAGGTATCACCAATGTGTGTTTGGAATTTAAGACACTGTCAAGGTGGGTTCCAGAATTTTCCTCTGTGAGCCTTGGATGGGTGAACCATTTAGCGTTATGTTAAGTGGAACATTTGTAGCTTTGTTTCCAAACTGAATGTAGTAGGTCTTGTCCGTATTGAGAGTAAGCTTATTTGTCATCATCCATGTTGATATTTTCTGAATTCGGCATTAACTGTGTTGGCTAGTACGACTGGATTTGGGTGGGGAAGACATATGTTGTGTCATCTGCAAACAAAATGGGTTTGAGTAGTTGTGATGCATTGGTAGGTCATTTATGTAAATGAGGAATAGGAGGCCCAGGACACTACCTTGAGGACACCGACTGTAATTTGTTGTGTGGAAGAGTTTCTCCATTTGTGTTCACGACTGACTTCTGTTGCTAAGGAGACTTTTAGGTAGTTGAGGGGTGCCCTAAAACCATAGTGTGCTAATTTTGTGAGCAATAAATCATGGTCGACTGTATCAAATGCTTTGCGTAGGTCTATGAAGATTCCCAGCGGAACTTCTTTCTTCTCAAGTGCGGTGTATATTAACCTAACATGTGTGTTATAGCATCGTTTGTGCTCTTGTTGGTCCTGAATCCAAATTGACAGGGGTTTAGTACATTGTGTGAGACGAGGTAGGGAAAAGATCTGTTTATGAATTAATTTTTCGAAGATTTTAGAAAGCAGTGGTAAATTTGAGATTGGTCTATAATTGTTCGTCCCGTTTGGTCACCTCCTTTGTGGATCGGGGGGGACCCTAGCTATTTTGAGAATTGATGGAAGTGAAGATTCAATGGATTTATTGAATAATGTTTCAATAATTGGTGACAGTACATGTAGCTTTTTTGTTTAAAAAAGGTGGTAAGCTGTTTATGTCTCCTGCTTTTTTTAAGGGTGTTGATTATGAGTGAGACTTCAATTGAGTTGGTAGGAGATGGAATATGTATCTGGGTAGGTGTTGGTGAGGTAGTCTGTTGGAGAGTGTTTTGAGCTTTGGGGTCCTACTCGCTAGATTCTTTCCTAGGTGGAAAGAAAACATTAAGTCTGTTTGCTGTCCAGTTGGTGAGAGTAGGGGTTCGTCTGTTTTTGATAATTTGATGGTATTGTTCGTGGATATCTTTTATTTCCTAGAATTGTAGATAGGGTTTTCCAGGTCTTTTTTATATCACCTTACGGTCTGGAGTCTGTTCTCATAATACAATTTTTTGGACCTTCTTATCAGGCTAGTAAGGATTGATGAGTAGCGTTTGGGTTGTTCTCTGGTATTAGACCCTTCTATATTGTTTTTCAAATTTGGGGCCTCTTATTTATGGATTTAAGGATGCTGGGTGTTAGCCAGGGATTGTTAAGTCTCTTTGCTGTGATCTGTTTAGTTTTTTCGGGCAATGTCTGTTATAGAGGTTATTGTTTTTTAAGAAAGTTCTTGATGCATTATTAGTATCTGAATGTGTTTCCAATTCATTAAGCCAGTCAATGTTCGTCATAGCTGATATAAAATTATTAACAGCAGACTCATTATGTAGTCTGAAGGTAACTTTTGAATTTTTTGGGG
>WNWK01018845.1:0-39047 GCA_009830355.1 Cherax destructor | reverse complement strand
GACCCATGGATCATGGGGCAAGTGTGCTCGAAAGTTTTCAAGGAGCTGGGTGGAAAACTCATCATAGAAACCAAGGACCACAGAGCGACCAGTTTCCTTCTTCAGAGATTCAGTGTGCGATCCAGAGGGGAAATGCCTGAGTATTCTGGGCACGCGGCCCACTGCCGAGGAGTTGGACGAAGTATTTGACATGTAGCTCTGAGTTATCTATGTTGTTTTACTCCCTATTGTATTTTGTCTTGAAATAAGTTTAAAAAAAAAAAAAAAAAAAGATGGGGTGGTAGGGAAGTGGAATATTCAAATGGCTTCAGAAAGAAATATAAATATTCTTCCTTGAAGTCTTTTTATCCACTTCTCCGAGGCAATGGGTCCACAATTGACACCAGAGGTGACCCCATTCTATATATATATATATATATATATATATATATATATATATATATATATATATATATATATATTGCAATAAGATCACAGTAAACAAGTGATATCACAATATGCAAAACAACCACTGTGAAAGAATAGCAATATTCCAAGCGCATTCGTGACTTCTCACATTATCAAGGAAGTATAAAAAAAAAAACATCAACAGGAAGGCATATAAAGGGTCAAGACTACTCCTCACAATCTTCACAACAAGACTACACCTCAGAGTCGCGTGTCAACACATATACCTTTTTTATTATGCTCAGATCGACTTCCGCTGATTAATAGCAAAAACAAACTTTCATTCTGAGTATTAATCTCTTGTCCATTTCTAATGCTATATTTCAGTTGTAATCTTAGTTCAAGATTTTTCGCACTTTCGCCGTAATAAACTTTAATACATTTTTTACCAGGAGTCTTGTAGACAGAGCTCTCAGCATTTCTGTAAGAATTGTTAATCATAAGTTTTTAAAGTAAGGGAGACGCACTATAGTCTTCGTTGAATATGATTGTTTATCCTTTCTTGATTTGTAATATGTATTTCAAGCAGTTTTAAAGAATTTATCATATAAGTATTTTGGGTAGTAAATCATTAGCTACTTCATAAATCTTCAAGGCTTTTTGATCTATGAATTCTGGGCTGCAAATACCCAAAGTTCTCAAAAACATGGATGAGATTGCAGAAAATTTATTTCTGTCATGATGTGAAGAATAATAGCGCACATAAGAGCAGTTATTTGTTGGTTTTATGTATATACATTTAAATCATGGTTCCCTTTATAATTAAGACATCTAAAAAAGGCAGTCACTTATTTTGTTCAAACTCAACAGTAATATTTATAGAATGAGCTAGACTACTTAATTCAACAAGGAAATGGTTTAAATGTATATTCTTAGGCATTAGAAGCCAAACATCATCAACATATATGTGCCACATGGCACTATTAAGAAGGGTTTTGTTGGGTGTAAAACTCGCCATTAAACACAAACTTTGAGTCAACAATACAAAGTTTAATATGCTCAGTGACTGTAGGTACAATCAATGGTAAATTGTAATTACTGAGTTCATCAGATAGGAAACTTGTCTCGTCTGTATGATGTCTGTCTGTCTTTCTCTGTCTCTGTCTCTCTCTCCTTCTCTGACCCTGCTCTGTCGTCTGTCTGTCTCTCTCCCGTCGTCTGTCTGTCTCTCTCTCTCTCTCTCTCTCTCTCTCTCTCTCTCTCTCTCTCTCTCTCCTCTCAGGCCAATGTTCGAGGTTTAATCTAAAGTTTACATCAGATATCGACGCAAGGCAAAAAAAAATTCATTCTGAAAGTATGCGGAGGGACTGGTACACTGGTACCCTGGTACCCTGGTACCCTGGTACACTGGTACCCTGGTACACTGGTACACTGGAAGCCTCCATGCATTTCTTCTCGTGACGAAGGCGGCGTTGATGCCATAGTGGCGGCGTTGACGTCACAATGGCGGCTTTGACGCCACAGTGGCGGCGTTAACGTTATAGTGGCTGCGTTGACGTCACAGTGGCGGCATTGAGGCCACATTGGCGACGTTTGTGCCACATTAGCGGCGTTGACGTCACACTGGTAACGTTAACGTCACAGTGACAACGCTAATATCACAGTGGCGGCGTTAACGTCACAGTGGCAACGTTAACGCCACATTGGCAGCGTTAACGTCATAGTGGTTATGTTATCAAGAAGGCCTCTGATAATGAGAACGTTCAAAACAAGAGATGCCAAGCCAATGATGATCCTTTTCATGTCAATTGTTCTCTCTAGGTTGGAATATTGCTGTACATTAACATCTCCGTTCAAAGCAGGCGAAATTGCAGATCTAGAGAGTGTACAGAGAACCTTACTGCACATATAAGCTCTATCAAAAACCACAACTACTCTGAACGCTTGGGCAGGCTATGCAAAATACCCTCAATAAAAAGTAGGGGCCCCATTGGTACACTAAGAGAAAACACTGTAAGTGTCCGGGGTCCAAGACTGTTCAATTGCCTCCCACCAGCCATAAAGGGAATTATGAAATCGGCCCCTGGCTGCCTTCAAGAGGGAGCTGGACAGATACTTAAAGTCGGTGCAAGATCAGCCGAGCTATGGTTCGTACGTTGGATTGCATGCGGCCAGCAATAACAGCCTGGTTGATCAGGCTCTAATCCACCGAGAGGTCTGGTCGTGGACAGGGTCGCAGGGACGTTGATCCCCGAAATACCCTCCAGGTAGACTCCAGGTAGACTCCCGGTGCCACGTGCAGAGCAGCACCAAAGTCTATGTTCCCACATGCTAAAATGCATCTTATGCTTGGTATAGAACGTCACATGCTAAGGAGTGCTACATGCTAAGTAGCACCTTGAGCTAAGGGGTGACATTTGCAAAGGGCCAGCACGTACTAAGAGCCACAACGTGCTGAAGGGCGCCTCGTCATGAGTCAGCGATATTAAGAAATGCAAAAGAGAATGAGGAGAGTAATTAAATAAAAGAAAAGAAAAATAATAAGATACGACAATTCCTTGGTGTAGTCGAAGTTTTCATAATTTGAGAGTGAACTTTTTCTTGTATCCAAAGTTTGTGACTTAATGAAAAGAAAATTGCTTGACTGACAGCTGGTCCTGTGAGATCAGTGCCATAACACTTATTAAGGCAGACTACAGTGTGAAGCTCAACACTGTTAATGAATATAATGGTATACAATACCAACAGGTTGTTAGGTAAACACATGGAAAATAAACACATAGCAGTATAATGATCCAGACAACGTTTGCCCACGCAGTGGTTTATCGAGTCAAGACAGATCTACCGAGGTAGATCTGTCTGTGACTCGATAAAGCCCACTGCATGGGCGAAAGTTGTCAATAAAGGATCACATTATACTGCTTATGTGTTTATTTTTCCATTGTGTCGGTATTTTATACCATTTATTTCAGGTAAGACACATATGCAACAGTTAGGTATCTTTTATCGAAACGTTTCGCCTACACAGTAGGCTTCTTCAGTCGAGTACAGAAAAGTTGGTAGAAGCAGAAGAGATGTGAAAACGATGTAATCAGTCCATTACCCTTGAAGACGTAGTTTTGAGGAGGTCAGTCCCTCAGCCTGGAGAAGAGTATTGTTCCATAGTCTGAAACAATGTGAAGTTGAAGTGACAGTATGGAGGTGAGATGTGGGCAAAGAGGCCTACCGTGTAGGCGAAACGTTTCGAAATAAAGATACCTAACTGTTGCATATAACCTAACAACACTGCTAATGTTGACAGATCACCAGGGTAAGAGTATTGACGAATTAGCAGGTGTCACAGTGTTGACAGTTTAGCAGAGTCACAGTGTTGACAGTTTAGCATGGTCACAGTGTTGACAGTTTAGCAGGGTAACAGTGTTGACAGTTTAGCAGGGTCACAGTGTTGACAGTTTAGCAGGGTCACAGTGTTGACAGTTTAGCAGGGTCACAGTGTTGACAGTTTAGCAGGGTCACAGTGTTGACAGATCAACAAGGCCAAAATATTGACAGGTCAGCAGGGCCATAGTGATGCTAATTTTTACTGCCGAGAGGCAGTAAAATATTTAAAAAGAGAGGAAGTGGAAGGATGGGGAAAAGTGTCGAGTAAGTGGCTGGGAGGGACAGTAACTAAGGCAGTGTCAGTAAGATAATCGGTGTGTCACAGGGTAAGCGGCTGGGATGAACAGTAACTAAGGCAGTGTCAGTAAGATAATCGGTGTGTCACAGGGTAAGCGGCTGGGAGGGACACTAAGGCAGTGTCAGTAAGATATACGGTGTGTCACAGGGTAAGCGGCTGGGAGGGACACTAAGGCAGTGTCAGTAAGATATACGGTGTGTCACAGGGTAAGCGGCTGGGAAGGACAGTAACTAAGGCAACAACATCCCCTCTTCAGCCCTCTGACTAATACTTTTAGTAATCCCACACCTCTCCTAATTTCCACACTCCGAATTTTCTGCATAATATTTACACCACACATTGCCCTTAGACAGGACATCGCCACTGTCTCAAGCCTCCTCCTCGCTGCAGCATTTGCAACCCATGCTTCACACCCATATAAGAGTGTTGGTACCACTATACTTTCATATATTCCCTTCTTTGCATCCATAGATAACGTTTTTTGTCTCCACAGATACCTCAACGCACCACTCACCTTTTTTCCTTCATCAATTCTATGGTTATTCTCATCATTCATAAACCCATCCGCTGACAAGTCAACTCCCAAATATCTGAAAACATTCACTTCTTCCATACTCCCTCTCTACAATGTGATATCCATTTTTCTTTATTTAAATCATTTGATACCCTCATCACCTTACTCTTATCTTTGTTCACTTTCAACTTTATACCTTTACATACCCTCCCAAACTCGTCCACTAACCTTTGCAACTTTTCTTTAGAATCTCCCATAAGCACAGTATCATCAGCAAAAAGTAACTGTGTCAACTCCCATTTTGTTCTTGATTTTCCATTATTTAATCCCACTCCTCTCCCCAACACCCTAGCATTTAATTCTTTTACAACTCCATCTATAAATATATTAAACAACCATGGTGGCATCAAACATCCCTGTTTAAGACCTACTTTTACCGGGAAGTAATCTCCCTCTGTCCTACACACCCTAACCTGAGCCTCACTATCCTCATAAAAACTCTTTAAAGCAAAAATATCTTGCTTTATACTATTATTTGACTTATCTATGTCATTTGGTAGGATGTAACAGTTACACTTCACTGTGCTCACTGTTCGAGAGTTGTGGCTAACTATCAGCTTTCTTGTTTATCTGCCGGTGTGTCTGCAGTACCAGAGGCTAGTCATGTGATATCACCTGATGTAAGGCCTGTAGTCGAGAAACCGCTCTCTCTCTCGACAGCTGGTCATCGCTGGACAAGCACCTCTCTATAGCTGTCTGTTATTCATTATTTAGACTCTTGTTTTGGTAGAGTATGATTTCGTTGGTGAGTGGAAACATACATCTTGTAACTCTGTTCACAGAACATTGTTCCGATCTAATGATTTTTGACGTTATGCTGAGGTTGTGTGTCGTATCGGCACTCTAAGTCAACTCAGGTCCCAAGCTTCTGACCTATTTTTGTGGCATCTACGCACCGTCGTAGTCGGGGATTTGGTTAAGCTGAACTTAGATTCAGTATTAAGGGAGTTTTATGACTTTCATGGAGGATCTGCTGATGGTCCCTAGTTAGGGTCGTTATTTTGTCTCCTTGTTCCTGACTCTGTGCTGCTGCTTGCTACATTAGTGTTGTTTGGCGAATGGTTCGTCATATTCAAGCAAGCTTGTTGGTCAAGAAGATAGATTATTTGAGGACGTTTTGTCAGTCACTGTTTAAATCTAAGTCGAGTCTAGTCTTACTGAGACGACGAACAACTTTGAGCACATACACGCATTCTCACACACACGCTTATATATGCTAGTATTTTTATAATTTATGACATACCAGACGGTACTTAAGAGACATACTGATATGAAATGTGCCTTCAGCACTATACTACTATATGTACAATTTAACTTTGCACCACAAGAGATGTAGGAGCTTATATCCTAAATTATATCAAATTCATTTACATTGATTTTGTCCACCTACACAACTTAATAAACTTCTCAATTTTTATTTCGTTAGTATCCTATCAGTTGCAATCCTAAAGCACTATTAAAATTTATCATAATTTTAAAGGATAACTGGACCAGAATACTTTCTGACAAACTGTTACAACACCAGAAACAAGCTAGATGCTAGAGGGAGATCAATATGCTAGAGGGAGATGTCTATACATTATAGATATGGCATTTTGTAACAGAGTCTGAGAAATAAGATACATGAGCCAAGATTACTTGCATGAACAGGTAAAATAGATATTATTGTTATAAAGGAGACCTGGTTCAACCTGATAGAGAAATGCATTTGAACGCCACATACACTGATAGGGTCAACAGGAAGAGTGGTGGAGTGGCGATGTATGTCAGAGATAATTTAATTTGTGTTAGAGAATTATTATTATTATAAACAAAGACAGCACTAAACCAACAAGGGTCTTACAGCGCTGCGGGGTAGAAAATAGTGCTGGGGCTATAAACAGCTAGGTGGAAAGGGAATCAGAGGTGACGGGAGTAAAAGGAGTCTAAGGGACACTAAGGGCTGTGTCAAAGTTCGTATAAAAAAGTGATTGTAAGTCAAAGGTAGGGCCTTCTGTAAGAAGAGAAGATAAGGTAAGAGTAGTAGAGCGGCAGCTTCATTGGAAATAAATCCTGCAAGTTTGCTGGCAAACCGGGCAATCTACAAGAAAGAGAAGAACCGAAAGAGGGACCCGACAAATCTCACAGAAAGGAATAGGGTGTCATTCCATGAGATACCCATAGGTAAGGCGAGTATGGCTAATGTTGAGACGGGAGAGCACAGTCTCCCGAGTATGGCAACGGTGGTAAGAAGATGGCCTCAAACCTAAAAGTGGTTTAATAGAGTGCAATTTATGGTCTTGCCCAACCACCATTGTTGCCAACAGCTGCGAAGACGGGCAGAGATGACTGGAAAATAATCTCTAAACGGATACCCCTATAGGAAACCGGAAGATCATGCACCGCTGACCGTGCAGCAGCATCCACTTGTTCATTTCCCTGCACATCAACATGTCCAGGGACCCAACAAAAATAATGTCTTTATTTTTGCTAGTCACACAGCATAACCATAATTGAATAAGAAGGGCAAATGGATGAGGGGAATCAAAGCAATGAGGGAATCTGAAATGATCACAAACGTCGAAGGATGATGATGAGGATGGCATACAACTCAGTAGTAAAAATACTAGCCGAGTCTAACAAATGACCTCGGACAACATCATCAGGGAATACCGCCACAAACCCAACACTGTGAGATTTAAAACCATCTGTATAAACATCAATGGCATGAGCATACGACCGTAAGTGATCAAGAAAAAGAGAGCAAGATGCAGTCATAGGTAGGAGAGCTTTGGTGCACGGCAGTAGGGGAGAACAGACACGAACCTTCGGAACCTCCCAGGGAAGGAAAAGGCAAATGCTAAATGAACATACAAGGGAGGTAACTGGATAGAGGACCGGAGTGAGTGAAGATGAAGAGAAAACGGTCGAACAAAGAATGGGCTTTTACTAATGTCTGAGACTAACCTATACGTAGACGGAACATGAAGGTGATGAGCACGTACAAACGAATGCAATGAGCATCACAACGATCAGCTAAGGAAGGAACATTCGCCTCAGCATACAGGCTTTCAACAGCGGATGAACGAAAGGCACCAAGGCATAAACGTAGACCCTGATGATGAAGGGGATCTAACTTACAAAGAGTTGTAGGAGAAGAAGCAGAATAGACTTGGTCTCCATAATCCAGCTTGGACAAGACTAGCGTGGAATGCAAACACAGGAGAGTTCGGCGATCTGCTCCCCAAGAACAATGTGCAAGAATTTTAAGGAGATTCAGTTGACCATGGCAAGCTGCTTCAAGAGGAAATGTGAGGTTTCCAAGTCAACTGGAGATTAAAGAGAAGACCAAGGAACTTGACTATCACATTCTGAAGAATACGTGAGCCATGTAAATATAATGGAATATCTGGGATAAGAAGACGTCTAGTGAAGGTAATGAAATGGGTTTTCGTACTAGAAAATTTAAAGCAATGAAAAGTGGCCCAATGGGATACTCGGTAAATCGCATCCTGAAGGGAGGCTGCTACCAGGCAACAGCCAGAGCCTGCATAAGCTTTAGTGAAATCATCCACATAAAGTGACGACCAAATATGCGATGGAAGAACGGAAGGTAGGTCATTTATAGCTAAGAGAAAAGGGTAGTGTAAGGACACAATCTTGTGGGACTCCCTCAAATTGAACACAGTCTAAGGAAAGCGGGGCCAACACAGCAGAAATGTCTGCAAAGAAGCAAGGAGGTGTCACAGAGAACTGCTTACAGGAAAACTAGATTCTAAGAGACTAGTTTTCAACTCGCTTAAATAGTTACAGGAACTGTTTCTAAACTCGGGCTAAAATGTTATACCTCAGAGTGGTGTCATTTGCCTTTTCAAGAGCAAACAAGACTGCTAGAACGGAGTGTTTGTTAGCAAAGGCATTTCACACATACGTATCTAACTGGAGAAGGGGTCCAAAGTAGAGCAGCCCTTGCAAAGTTATATTGGTAGGAGAAAGACTATTGTGAGTCTCCAAATACCACATTAGATGTCTATTCACCAATCATTCCATCACATTACAGACTACACTGGTCAGAGCAATGGGACGATAGTGAGAGGTATCAAGCCCCGAGGTGCCATGCTTGCGAAATGGTAAGACATTGGCAGATTTCCATTGTTGAGGGAGAACCCTCACGTCCAAATAAGATTGAAAAGACGCAAAAGGGCTAAACGGGCTGTAGAATGTAGATGTTGTAGCATACTGATATGAATATCATCAGGCCCAGCAGCCGATGACTGGCAAGCCGAAAGTAGAGTGAAAGGTACATTATATGGCTCCATTCCATTAGAAGAGAAATCCAAGGGAAATTGCTCCTTGGTAGACTTAGATGCAAGAAATGAAGGACAGAGGTGAAGCCCTTGGGAGACACGAACAAGATAGTTCCCAATTTCTGTGGCAACCTCTAAAGGTTCCTCATCATTAACACCAGCAACCTGCAAAACAGGAGCTGGGTCCGGAGTGTACTTGCCACACAACATTCGTACCTTCTTCCAAACCGCATACAGGGAAAGTTGAGGTAATGGTAGACACATAGTCTTGCCAACAAGTGCATTTAGCATCGCTTATGATGTGACGAGCGACTGTGTGTAAGCAAGGAGGAATCAGAATGCTGTGAAGGAAAAGATTGCTGCGAGGGTCGTGAAAAATAAGAAGGGGTAGGGAGGCACGGTGGTGTCCATCGAGGGTTCTGCCTCTGCAATATAGTTGGAGAAGCATCAAGTGTCCCAGCGGATAAGGAAGATGCTGATACCATGATTTCAGAGAAAGGTGAGGTAGAGCAAGTAGAGATTGGGGACACTATGGAGGGAACCAAAGAGGTCTGAGAGGGGAGGGGAGTATGAACCTGGAGATATGCGCTGACAGGGGCAGAAGAGTCCTGCGGTGGAACAGGAGAGGAAGGAGGTTGGAAGGTAAGTGGGTCAGAAGACTGGGGGGGAACAGGAGAAGGGGACAACTCGAGGGGGGGTGAACCTCCACCACCGTGTGAGTTAGAAAGGGGGTGAGAACGAGGCACTGAGGCCAAAAAGGAAAACTGTTGGGGAATTGAAAGTACTGGAGGAATGTGAAGAGACAGGTTCAGCTTCGCAGGTGATAGGCACAAAGAAGATGCAGGCGTGCGAGGCCTTGCAGACGGAGAAACTAGCGAGTGAGAAGTAGAGGTAGAAATAGGTAAGGAGGTGGGGGTTTCAGAGGGTAAAACTATGAAAGAATTAGAGATAGGGGTGACCCCGAAAGACACAACACCAGAAGAGTTGGTAGTCGGGGAACCACTAAAGTTGGAGGTCTAGCTACTTGCGAATAAGGAATACGAGGAAGATTCCCCTGAAGGTGGAGCTGAGAAGACAGCCATAGCATAAGGCCTTTGCTCTCCCTTAGAAAATGAATTTTGGGTTCATTGCGATAGACCTGACATCGGCAGAAAAAAGAAGGATGAGGTTCATTGTAACTGAGACAAGTGGTGGAGTGCCCACAGACTATGCACTCCACCACAGATCTGCAGTATTTAGCGGGGTGTCCAAAGTGCCAGTAATTTCGACACTGATGGGGAGTAGGGACCACTTTACGAATCTCTAAGCGATGGCCCACGATATAAATCGAGGACGTGAGTTAATGGCAGTCAAAGGTTAAGTGGGCGATGTTACTGGGAAAGCGCCTCCGCCCATGAGTGGGAAGGACATACATATCCACTTAGAGAATAGGTAAGATCCTGAAGGGTTAATTGCTCCAAAATATCACCACAAGACAGAAAAACATTCTGTACAATGGTACGCAGCAAAACCACTTTACCACTGCAAGAATTGAGAGTAGCATGCTTGTGAACTGCGATTGGAATTTCATCAATGGAAGTAATATGGGAAAGATCATAAGCTTGTTTTGCATTCTGTACAGTAACGATGCGCTCACCGCTTCGAATTGCGTGAAAGGATATATTTTAGCCTACGTGTCATAAAAGAGCTTTACCAATACTATGGTCAGAAAGATGATCAGTTGGAGATGCCAGTTGTAGGGAAAAATTTAGTCCACTGTGTACTTGTAAACATGGTGCGTAAAGGAAGTGGATATTGTGTAGGTCGTTTTTGGGTAGAATGAGGAGACATCGAAGAATCGTCATCAGTAAATGGTACCGCGGGTGGCCCAACCAAAGGTAGGTGGGTGATCCAAAAACTGTCGCACCATATTCGGGGAAGCCGGACACATAGTTAAAGGCGTGCAAGAGGCAAAGGCACTAGAAGAAACCGGCAAAGCCTCAGCACCTGGAGCAGGTGACGAAGTGTCACCAGCAGAAGTTACAGAGGTATGGAGAGAGACTGAAGAATGGTCCAATAATGAAGCCGGGTCAGAACAGGATGTGGTAACAAAAAGAGCCTGGGAGGAGGGTTATCACGGAATGAAGACTCCATAATGATGGGAATTCTTTCTTATTATTATTTTAAGAAAAAAAAGAAGGAAAGAAAAAAAAGAGAGACAGTGGAGGGACAGTCACTAGAATGTATGAAAGGGCCATAAGTTCCTCCTCTCATCCAAGAGGACCTCGAGACCACAAGTAGTGCAGATGCAGCGTGGAACCCGTGCCGTAACCTACCCTTCACGCCAGTATAGCAACCTCACATCTACCGAGCCACCTCTGTGGACAAAAGAGAAGGCAGTCGGAAACCCACCACAAAGCATACCTCCTTCGGCTGCCACCTTCCAGAACAAACAGGTAGCTTCTGGAGATACATCAGTCACCTGCAGAACATCCTGCCCACTTCTCAGAAATCTGGGAAGGGAGCAGGGCGCCTCCAGACAATCCAGATTCCCGGCAAACTACACCACACCTGAGGAACCTCATGGAATGGTATGAACCCCGGCACACTTCCCCCTACCTAGAAACCGTAATGCCATAGGGGAGGATCCCAGAGGCTACAAATGGGAGGGGGGAAAGGGGAGGGTTAGAAGGGGGAAAGGGAAAAAAAGGGGGATGGGATAGGGAAGGAAGGATTGTTGGGTAATTAGGTTCAGTCTGAGGAAGAAGACAAAAAGGTCCAATTCCTCAGACCAAGACCCTCTTTGCCACTACAAAGAGCCCCCCTTGAAGAGGTGTGTTAGAGAAGATGTAAAATTAGAAGCATCGGACACAGAATCTGTTTGGCTACAGATTCTCGAGGGTCGTGAAAAATTAATTTTGGGCGTGATTTATAGGCCCCCTAACCTTGTTAGGGAGAGCAGTAAGCTGCTATGGGACGAAATTCATAAGGCGTCTAGATTTGAAAATATTGTGTTAATGGGAGATTTTAAATTTAGACAAATTGATGGGAACAATGTGACAGGAGATCTTATAATGATGAGCTTGGGGAAAGTGATCACAAATCCCTTAGTTTAATATATCATGGAATTACCCCAATAACTGCAATCAAGTCTCTGTCCCAGACTTCTGCTTGGCCGATTTCATGGAACTGAGAATTTACATGGGTGGGCTTAATTGGAAAGATCTCACTATGGGTCAGGTAGGTGGTGATGGTTGCCAATATGACATTTTACAGAGCATAGTTCTAGTTCCCGGACAACTCATGTTCCAAGTAGGGAAATTAGATTAAACAAGCATCTCATTGGTCAAAAGAGAGGCATATATATAGGCATATCAAAAAGAGGGATGGGCAGTTAAGAAATCAATATATTCAATTAAAGAGAGAAATAAAAAGGGGAATAAGAAAAATAAAACCATATTTTGAAGCTAAAGTCGCATGGGATTCGAAGACTAACCCAAAAGTTTTCTTTCATGTATACAGAAGTAAGATTAGGGACAAGATAGGCCCACTCAAAAGTAACTCAGGTCAGATCACAGACAGTGATAAGAAATGTATGAAATTTTTAACACTTACTTCTCTCAGTTTTTACTCAGGAAGATACTAGTAAAATTCCAGATGATAAATTATGTAGAACAAGACGATAATAAACTACGTACGATTGGGGTAACTAGTGACATGGTCCTCAGACAAATAGAGAAATTAAAACCTAACAAATACCCAAGTCCTGATGAGCTGTTTGCAAGGGTTTTAATGTAATGCAATGAGGAACTTAGCAAACCTTTGGCTAATCTTTTCAACATATCACTACAAACTGGCATAGTGCCAGACAAGTGGAAAAAGGCAAATGTTATACCTATTTACAAAGCAGGAGACCGGTACTTAGCTTCGAACTATAGACCAATAAGCCTCCTTACCTTTATGGAATCAATAATTTCCTAGGCAATTCGTAGCTATCTTGAATGACATAAATCGATTAATGAATCTCAGCACGGTTTTACAAAGGGGCGCTCTTGTCTTACGAATTTACTAACTTTTACACTAAGGTATTTGAGGAGTTAGATTATGGTAATGAATATAATATTGTGTATATGGACTTCAGTTGCACATCAGAGGCTATTGAGGTAAAATTAAGGCATATAAAGTGGGAGGAGAATTTTTTCGTGGTTTGAGGTGTGGTTGACAAATAGGCAGAAGAGAGTTTGCATAAATGGGGAGAAATCAGAATGGGGCACATACATGCGGTGTTCCACAGGGGTCAGTGTTGGGCCTTTTGTTGTTCACAATTTACATAAACGACATAGATGAGGGAATAAATAGCAACATAAGCATGTTTGCCGATGACACCAAAATAGGCCGTCTAGTTCATTGTAATGAGGACATTAGAGCATTCCAGGAAGATTTGAATAGACTGATGCAGTGGTCGGAGAAGTGGCAGATACAGTTTAATATAGACAAGTGCAAAGTTCTAAACGTTGAACAGGAAAATAACTATGCCACATAAAAACTAAATAATGTAGATTTTAATATTACTGATTGTGTAAAAGATTTAGGAGTTCTGGTTAGCAGTAATCTAAAGCCAAGACAACAGTGCATAAGTGTTCGCAATAAAGCTAACAGAATCCTTGGCTTCATATCAAGAAGATAAATAATAGAAGTCCTCAGGTTGTTCTTCAACTCTATATATCTTTGGTTAGGCCTCATTTAGATTATGCTGCACAGTTTTGGTCATCGTATTACAGAATGGATATAAATGCACTGGAAAACGTATTTAGGAGGATGACAAAGTTGATCCCATGGTTCAGAAATTTTCTCTATGAGGATAGATAGAGGCCCTAAATCTGCAGTCTCTAGAAAAGCAAAGAATCAGGGGAATATGATTGAGGTGTATAAATGGAAAACAGAAATAAATAAACGGAACGTAGAAAGATAAAAATATCTAGCCAAAAGGACTCGCAGCAATGGTTTCAAGTTTGGAAGAATTTAGATTTAGGAGGGATGTAGTTAAGCACAGGTTTGGTAATAGAGTTGTGGATGAGTGGAACAAAGTCCTGATTACCGTCATTGAAGCTAAAACGTTGTGTAGTTTAAAAATAGGTTAGATAAATACATGGGTAGGTGTGGGTGGGTGTGAGTTGGACCTGACTTGCTTGTTCTAATAGGTCTGATGCAGTGCTCCTTCCTTAAACGGATGTGACCTGGACCTGGCTAACTTGGGTCAGTGGCTTAAGCCCGTAGGTGACTTGGACCTGTCTCGCATGGGTCAGTGGGCCTGCTGCAGTGTTCCTCCTTTCTTATGTTCTTTTGAATAAATAAAACTGACAAATGCTTCTTCTGAATGACTTTAAAATATTATTGATGATACTTTCTGGATTATAACGCATCAGTTCAGCGAATAAGAAGGAGGTTCTACATATTAAGGAGGAAAATAAGAGGCTGAAAATTTGCCTAGATGGGTTTGGGAGTGAGTGTGAGATGGTGGAGGGAGGAAAGGTTACAGGAGTGAGTTGAGAGTGACAGCCTCTTTAAGTGGCAAGTGGTTCACACTTCAGGAAGAAGCATCAAGATAAGTAAGGTTAATAGAGACGAGTGTACTTCAATGGTTAGTGAGGTTAAAGGTAAGAGCATCCTTGTGGTTGGGGATTCATAGGTAAGATACATGGACCGTGCTTTCTGTAACTGCTTTCTGTAACTGAAATGGTCATATAATTTAGAATCGATGGAATCAGATCAATTACTCAAAAATTCTTTTTCTGGTCGGCTTCAATTTTTTAACCATGGTGGGCTTAATTAAAACACAGCTGATTAGCTTCAAGACTGTAAATAAGGATGTATCTTAATAAAAGTATTTTAGTAGTAATTTTGAGATATTTAGGTGCCAATTTACCAATTTTTTGCCAATATTATCAAATGAGATTTTAAAAAATCTAAATAAAATATTATTTAACAAGGAGAATTTTAAATAGAACGTAAATGTGAAAAGCAAACAAGAGAAAATCCACGGATTTATGGTGCTTTAAGTTTAATGAAGGTAGAGTATCCAATTTTTCGGAAAAATATTTAAATTATTTTTCCATATGCCAAAAACAAAGCAAAAACCATATTCAATATGGGCCCTTGTCAGTCAAGATGGAACTTACACAAATGACAACAAAGAAATGAGTGATTTACTGAAGTCTCAGTACCACTGTGTGTTTAGCGAGCCTAAAGATCGACGATATAAATGTTTATTCATAAACGAGCCTCAAAACTCTGTCAGTGTAAACCAAATTTCTGACATAACCCTAGCTCCACTGAACGTTGAAAAAGCCATTGACAACATGCCCATGGACTCAGCCCAAGGCCCAGACTTGTGTAACTCCTTGTTCATTAAGAACTGCAAGAACCCTTTCGCGTACCTTAATTAAGTATGCTATGGTGAGGGAGCATAGATACGGTGTAATCCCACTGTCCTAAAACCAACCATTAAGGTGGCAGCAGAGCAATAGCAAAGATCTATAGACTAATAGCTCTAACGTCCCAAATGATAAAAATCTTTGAAAGATTTCTAAGAAGCATGATAGCATATCATTTGGATTCCAAACAACTGCACAATCCAGAGCAGATGGGTTTAGAGCAGGTCAATCTTGCCTCTCATAACTACTGGATAGTGGTCCAGTAATTGTGAGAGGTTTTGCATGCACTGATCTTGGATGCACTGGAAGACAGATGTAGTATACACAGATTTTTGCAAAAACCTTTGAGAAGTACAATCATGGTGTAATATGATACAAAATGCGTGCTAAACGGAGGCCTGGCAAAGTGGGCAGATTGATCTTCAACTTTCTAACTAATCGAACACAAAGAGTAATGGTAAACAGAGATAAGTCGGAGGCTGCCACAGTGAAAAGCTCTGTTCCACATGGCACAGTACTCGACCCCATTCTGTTCCTCCTTCTCATATGAGACACAGCCACAGATGTAAACCATAGCACCGTTTCATCATTTGCAGATGATACTATAATCTGCATGAGACTGTTATTCACTGAGGACACGGTAAATCTCCAGACAAAACAATATGATGTTCAATGAGAACAAATTTCATCTAATCCCTTATGGAAAACTGTAGGAAATAAGAGCTATATCTGAGTATACTACAAACTCTAATCACACAATAGTAAAAAAGTAGTGTGAAGGACTTGGGAGTGTTAATGTCAGAGGATCTAAGCTTCAAGGATCACAACAGTGCCACTATCACATCTACGAGGAAAATGATAGGATGGATAATGAGAACCTTCAAAACAAAGGATGCCATACCAGTGATGACTCCATTGAAGGCAAATGAAATTGCAGATCTAGAATGTACAGAGAATCTTTCCTTTGCATATAAGTTCTGTCAAACACCTAAATTACTGGGAACACTTGGAGTCACCTGACCTATACTCACATTATAATCTATACCTGGAAAATCTTACACAGACTGGTCCCAAATCTGAATATAGAAATCACTTGCTACGAAAGCAAAAGGCTGGGCAGACGGCCCAAAACTGTTCAACAGCCTCCCACCAGGCATAAGGAAAATTAGCAATAGAGCCCTGGTTGCCTTCAAGAGGGAGCTGGACAGATACCTAAAGTCAGCCGGGCTGTGGTTCGTACGTTGGACTACGTGCGGCCAGCAGTAACAGCCTGGTTGATCAGGCCCTGATCCACCGGGAGGCCTGGTCAAGGGCTTGGCCGAGGGGGCGTTGACCCCCAGAACTACCTCAAGGTAGCAACATTTTTTGTTTATTTTATCGTAAATTACTCTTTAAACGCTTTATTTGTTGTGATTTAAAATTTGAACGCTTGTGTAATGTATTTTGGGCAAGATTCATGGGACCATTTGCCTGCGTGGTGCCCTACGCACACCCCTACTTACGTCATTTCCATTTTGTTTCCGTGTGATTACTTGAGAAAGGTTCCTCTCCTCAGCCAGTGTGCTACCTTTAACCAAGAAATAGTATAATACTGTTTTACTCTATTGCTGGTGAGAGGCTCTTGATTCAAGGAACTAGGTTGATGTTCTCCTTGCTAGAATCTTATTTGGATGCCTCCAGTTCCATAGAGGGGTTTAGCGATGTCTCCTGATTGAAATTTATTGGTAACAGCATCACATTTCAATGGCTGATGTATTCGCATGAAGTGGATGGAATGTTCCATGTGTTGAGACTGTGCACAACACCTGGAAAATGCATCTTCTGGTCAGCTTTAAACTTTTATTGCTGATGTGTTTTCCTCAAAGGAAGCTGACTCCTGATGATAGGGTGTTCACGTTATTATATGCTAATTTCATTATTCATATTATTTTCTGGAGAAAATCTCTTCTGTTGGGGAATAGGTCACAGTGCTTGACTTTATTTAGTTAAATCAGCGTAATGTTTTTTTAATGCATCTATAACATCTATGTGCTCTCAAGACCACTTTTAAATAGTTGTTTCTTATGTAACTTGGTTCACATAAAGTTTCTTTATCAATGGCTGGGTAATCTTAGAAAAAAAGTTTGAGAAGATCGCAGTTGGAAGAAATTATAAAAATTGAAATGCTGCTTTTTATGCAATAAATTCTGATTAGTTTTAAGCTTTCCATGTTTGTAACGTGATAATGCAACTTTAAAGCAGCTTTAAGATTAATGAGCCGGTGTATTTTAGAATATTGGTTTTGGTCTCTGCGAATGGTTTTAATTAGACTTGGACCGCATAAGTTCTAATTTAATTTTTTTTATTAAAGAATTTGTATATTAGTTTCCATGTGATTACTTTCCTGATAATTTTTATAGCTTCTACATAAATATTTAGCTACATTATCAGCTTATGAGCAGTCTGCAATATTCCAATCACATACATTGAGCCACAAGAGACTGGGATTTTGGAGTACGAGGATGCCTCCCTCAGATGGCACAACCACCGAAACTCGTCCACTTAAACAACGAACACACATTCACTAATGCGAAAAAAACAAATTAAGGATTAAATAAATTTGTTGGGGAATGTTGCTTAGGAAAATAATATATTAACCATACAAGTTTTGGCTATCTTCCAGGGATATTGTAGACTGTATGCTAGATGTAAGTATAGAGGAGCAACTTTCATTTACAATGATTTTTATATGCAAAAGACATGCAAAAAGAGTTGAATTCTACGCACAAAGGATTCTATAAAAGCATGATTGATTTTCTTTCAAAGAACATCCTAAACTTGCATAAATGCAGATGTCTGGGCTATGATAGTGGTCCCAATATGAAGGGAAAGAATAAATGTATTCAGGCGAGTATCATAAAAGAAATTCCCAGAGAGTTTTATGTGTCATGTGGACGTCATTCCCTGAACTTAATGGTTGGTAACAGTGCAACAATTTGCACAATTTGAGGCTTATGTGTTATGTGTTTTGCTTCTCCAGTGCCGTTGTCATAGGCTGAAAGAGCTCGTTGAATATTTTACTGAAAAATCTTAATGGGAGACCACAAAGAAGTGTAGAATATGTGTGTCAAAATAATTAAATATGAAGTTATAATTAACTGAGATGCTCTTTAAGAACCACCAGACAAACCTTCTGATCCTCTAATGTTAAAAGAATTACACTCTTATATTAAATATTCTCTTTGGGTTTAGTACTTAATTTGTTAATTCTTCTTTCTTCTTACTTCTTCTTCTGCTTCTCCTTCTTCCTATTATTATTATTGTTATTAGCAGTAGTAGTAGTAAACGTAGCAGAGGAAATAGTAGTAGTAGTAGTTGTAGCAGCAGAAATAGTAGTAATAGGAGTAGTAGCAGTAAAAATAGTAGAATTAACAAAGATAAGGGGGACAGGCATTTTTTCCATATACATACATGCACGTATTTGTATACTTTGATGAGTATTTTTTTTTATATGTATATATATATGTCGTGCCGATTAGGTCAAACTTGCGATTTTGGCTTAAATAGCAACGCTCACCTTGCCATATAAGACAAGTGAAAATTTGTGAATGCAATAATTTCGCCAAAATCATTCTGAACCTAACGAAAAAAAATGTATTTCATTGTGTTTGTTTATTATTAAATTAATGTTAACGTATCTAAAATATAATTAGTTAGGTTAGGGTAAATTAAATTGCGCTTGTTGTAATAAGGTTAGGTAGGTTTTCAAAGTTTCTCTTGGTACAAAATTATTAATTCTTACATTAACATAAATGAAAAAATATATCTTTAAACGTATTAGAGAAAATTTTAGAAAGGACTTAATTTTAGATGAGTTCTTGCTAATTGACCAGTTTTACCTAATCGGCACGACATATATATATATATATATATATATATATATATATATATATATATATGGTACAAAATTATAATTTTTACATTAATATAAATGAAAAAATATATCTTTAAACGTATAAGAGAAAATTTTATTAAGGACTTAATTTTAAATGAGTTCTTGCTAATTGACCAGTTTTACCTAATCGGACATATATATATATATATATATATATATATATATATATATATATATATATATATATATATATATATATATATATATGTCGTGCCGATTACGTAAAACTGGTCAATTAGCAAGAACTCATTTAAAATTAAGTCCTTTCTAAATTTTCTCTTATACGTTTAAAGATATATTTTTTCATTTATATTAATGTAAAATTTATAATTTTGTACCAAGAGAAACTTTGAAAACCTACCTAACCTTATTATAACAAGCGCAATTTAATTTAGCCTAACTCAACTAAATATATTTTAGATATGTTAACATAAATTTAATTATGAACAAACACAATGAAATATATTTTTTCGTTACGTTCAGAATGATTTTTGCGAAATTATTGCATACACAAATTTTCGCTTGTCTTATATGGCAAGAAGAGCGTTGCTATTTAAGCCAAAATCGCAAGTTTTACCTAATCGGCACGACATATATATATATATATATATATATATATATATATATATATATATATATATATATATATATATATATATATATATAATATGCAAAAGATCACAGTAAACAGGTGATATCACAATGTACAAGACAACCACTATGAAAAACAGATGAATTCCAAGCGCTTTCTGACTGCTCACATTATCAAGGAACTATGAAACACAAACATAAACAAGAAGGCTTATAAGGGGCAAGACTACACTTCACAGTCACATGTGATTGTGAGGTGTAGTCTTGCCCTTATAAGGCTTCTTGTTTATGTTTTGTTTTATAGTTCCTTGATAATGTGAGTAGTCACGAAAGTGCTTTGAATTCCTCTTATATATATATATATTATATATATATATATATATATATATATATATATATATATATATATATATATATATATATATATATATATATGAGGTCCACCTCTGGTACAAACTGTGGTACCCATAGCCTCGGATAAGTGGATAAAAGGCTTCAAGGAAGAATATTTGGATTTCTTCCTGAAGCCATTTGAATATTCCACTTCTCCTACCACTCCATCTGATATATATATATATATATATATATATATATATATATATATATATATATATATATATATATATATATATATATATATATATATATATATATATATATATCTTACAAGTGCTTTATTAATAGACAGAATACATTGACAGAAAACACAAATTTGAATATGATTACATTGGTACAATATATCAAAGATTATGAATCTCTTCCAGCTCCTCCGAAGCCTGACGCGAGCCAAGTATGCAGCATGCATTTCCTCTCTGGATGGCACTGCTGAGGCGCTGGAACATGAAAGTGGCTGCCCTTTGGTGCCTGGTGGTGTCGATGAGTCTGGAACCCAGTTCTTTAAAGAAACGTGTTGCATTTTTTCTCAATGATCCCAGGGTCTCTGATCCCACTGGGACAAATTGATACTGTTGGCTTATGTTCCTGTACTTGCCGATCTTGTACTCCTCCCTGTGGCCATCAGCTCCTCACTGTCGCCCGACACTGTGATGGATGTAGGTGTCAGCCAGTGTCGACACACAGGTATAGTCCCATGCTAAGAGCTTGCCATTCTTCCAAGGATAGATGGTGATCCCGTTGGGGCGGTTTGCTGGGTTGTGGGTATTGTTGGCTGCTAGTGATCGGGGCTCTCTCTCGGCTGGGCATCCAGCTGTAGCAAGGGTTCTCTTTATGTTGTCGTTGACTTCATTGTGTCTTGCTTGCCAGCCCTTGGTTTTGGAACAGTTAAGACCATGTAGACCATAGTGGTCAGCTTGCGCATTGCCGCAAATACACGTATATTCCGTGTGAATTTGCGGCAGCAAGGCGTAGAGCCACTGCAATACAGAGGGTCTTAGGGTCGAGGCGTGTTCCCAAGGCCGAAATGGGAACTGTTTAGAGGAAGTCCCCAGAGTGAAGTGCACTCACAGCTAGGAGACGGGCAGTCTCCCTGTCTGATGTTACAGCCCTAAGCATGTTGGCAGGTATCTTTTCAGCGATGGGGCCGTCCCAGCTTGACTGTAGGCCAGTTCTTCACTAGGTTTTGGTGTTGGTGCAGCAAGAGTCTCCCATTCAGTGATGGCACTGGTGTAGCTATGGTCCTGTATTCCTTCTGAATCACTGAGGTTGTCTGGAAGAATTTGTTTTATTAGCTCATTTGATGCTATGGAAGAGGATAAGCAAGCTGGTAGGGCAATCTGGGAGGATTTGCGTACTTCCAGCCTCCAAGTCTGAATGGAAGTGAGGCTTGCATCCACTGTCCATCTTCGAGGGAAATATTCAATACACTCTCTAGCATGGTCTTGAGGAGAGAGTCATATTCCATGAGTTTCGGACTGCTGGCCTACATTCGATCCCGCGTTACTTTGCCCCGCCCTATGGGAACAAGACAACATACGTGATGCTCTAACCACAGGACCATCAATCCTACAAACAACGTGAGCCTAGCGTTCTAGGCTTTCTTCACCTTGCGAGGACATACATGGCCGTGGTAAACGGCCAGTTTCGTGATATCATTAATACATAGACGTGAAGGCAGGTATACAAACGGAAACAGATTGAAATTAGCTCTGAGGTTACCACGGCCACGTATGTTCTCGCAGCATGACGCAAGCTTAGATCGCTAGGCTCATGTTGTTTGTAGGACTGATGGTCGTGTAGTTAGAGCACCGTGTACGTTGTCTTAGTCCAACGGGCCAGGAAAAGGTGTCGCGGGTTGTTGTGCATCTTGCATCGCTTGTTCGTGATATTTGGATAAAATTAATACCACTTGCCAAATCTTACCCCAATTCTCTTCGTTTGCTGTTTTCTCTTACAAATCTGTTCTCCGATAAAGCTAGTATTTTTAAGAAAGTGCCTCAGTGAACAATCGCATCTACAAAATTGGTTGGTTAATCTACCGTCGATCCCCATTTGATCAACACCATAGGTTAGTAATTCCTAAGAATAATGATTTGCTTAAACACGAAAGAAAACATTTATTTATTTAGTCCTATCTGGCAAATTCGACTAATTAGGCACGACCTCTCTCTCTTTCTCTCTCTCTCTCTCTCTCTCTCTCTCTCTCTCTCTCTCTCTCTCTCTCTATATATATATATATATATATATATATATATATATATATATATATATATATCAAGACGAATACATTGACAAGAATACAATAGGGAGCAAAACAACATAGACAACAACTCAGAGCCACATGTCAAATACTTCGTCCAGCTCCCCGGCAGTGGACCGCGTGCCCAGAATGCTGCAGGCATTTACCCTCTGGACCGCAACACTGAGTTTCTGAAAGAGGAAGCTGATCGCTCTGTGGTCCTTGGTTCCTATGATGAGTTTTCACCCAGCTCTTTGAGAAACTTTAGAGCACACTTGCCCCATGCTCCATGGGTCTCCGACCCTATTGGGATGAAGTTATAGCAAGGGGAAAGGCCATCATATTTGCGAGTCTTCTGGGTCTTCCTGTGGCTGGCAGCTCCACCCCCGTCGGCTACGGAGTATGGCAAGTAGGTGTCTGCCATTGTGGCAGCACAGGTGTAGTCAAAAGCAATCTGCTTACCATCCTTCCAGGGTAGCATAGTGGCTCCATCAGGACGCTTTTGACTTCCATCAGACCTCTGCACTTGGGATTCCCGTTGAGCTGGGCAACGGGCTGTGGCGATTCTTCTCTTTATGAAGTCATTGACCTCCTCATGTCTAGCATACTTCCCTTCTGATGTGTGACACACTAGACCATGACGTCCAAATTGATCAGCCGTCGCCCTGCCGCAAATACACCTATGTTCGGTATGGGGGCGGATAGGCGAAGAGCAACACCAATCCGAATGGCCTGTGGGTTGAGTCGAGTCCCCAGAGAGGAATTGTGAACAGCTAGAAGGAAATCTCCTGAGTGTGGTGCCTTCACCGCTAGGAGACGAGCTTTGTCCTTTCCTGAAGCGCTGGTGAGCATTGTGTTGGCAATTTTTTCCATGATTGGTTTGTCCCAGTGGGACTATATATATATATATATATATATATATATATATATATATATATATATATATATATATATATATATATATATAGTATTGATCAATAACAACACTGCGACTAGCCAAGGATTCGAACCCATGCTGCTTTCGCCCTCCTCATGGTGAGCGAATACCTATGACGCTCTAACCCACAGGGCCACGCAATCCTACAAGAACCAAGCACCCACCCAAATGTTCCTAATAAATGAAATATTCCAAGAAATCAAACATATGAAGCGTGAACAGCAAATGGATAGTAACGATGCAGTGGTGATAATATACATTATAATATTTTCGAGTTTGCGGATAATAAGTACTTCCTGGTGCATGTTCCTTCTCCGTCAGGTAATCTTGGCCAAGTCTTTCACTAGTCAAGATAGTGATGATCGCCCTATGTTGAGGCATTTAAGTGAACTGGTAATACATTTAAATACTGACCTGCTCTGAGTGTGGTGGGAGGAGCTAGGACCACGCCCGAGGGATTGGCAGCTCGGCACTGGTAAACAGAGGCATGCACGTCCTGACGGTAGTCAGTGCCACTAAACGGCAAGATCATCAGTGAACCGTTGGTCATCACCTGCCAGGAAGAACAACACAGGTTTTTAAACACCTGTCAGGAAGAACAACACAGGTTGGTCAATACATGCCAAGAAGAAGAACACAGGTTGGTCAACACCTGCCAGGAAGAACAACACAGGATTCTTGAGGTCAACCAGTCATTTTCACAGATACATGAAAGCAGAGATCTTCATGTGAAAATTGTTGTAAATATGAGGAAAACTATATCCCTGGGAGTCATTCAGTGCCTGAAAAATTGGGAGACATTCATGCTTAATTTGCAGAAGGTGTGTATTTACAGATTTCTGGATCAACAGGCCTTCTCCAGCATGAAGTCAGCCTCCTTGATGAGTTTATGTTGAAAGTAGCACTATTAAAGTGCCAGAAAGGAACTGAAAAAATGTCATCGAATGTGAAATAATGTTCATTATATCCACTTTATGAATAGTGAATTCTGCCTAAACACCTCTGCAGGAGTCCTCACCAGCCCAGGTCATGTTGGGGGACCTGGTAGAGGGAGGGAGGGTGGGTGGTTCTGGGGGACCTGGTAGAGGGAGGGTGGGTGGTTCTGGGGGGACCTGGTAGAGGAGGGAAGGTCGGTCCTGGTGGGACCTGGTAGAGGGAGGGTGGGTGTTTCTGGGGGACCTAGTAGTGGGAGGGTGGGTGCAGGGGGGACCTGGTAGAGGGAGGGAAGGTGGGTCCTGGTGGGACCTGGTAGAGGGAGGATCTTATTTGGAAGAAGAATTAGATGAGTTCTCTTTGGCTTTTGATAAAAATATCATTATTGAATTGATTAACCTTTGTGTAGTTGATTGCAAGTTTAAGTTTGAGGGGAAATACTATGCTCAAAAACAGGGAGTGGCGATGGGTAATCCGTTGTTCCCCTTATTGAGTAATCTGTATATGGAATTTTTCGAGGCTAGACTGTTGAAAGATATCCTGCCATGTAGAGCTAAATGGTTCATATATGTGGATGACATATTGTGCCTTTGACCATATGTTATGGCCCTTGATACTTTAATCTCGTCTATTAAATTCACCGTGGAGAAAGAGGTGGACTGTAAACTTCCATTCTTAGATGTGTTGATACACCGGGTTGATAGAAAGTTTAAGTTTACAGTATATTGGAAGGCCACCAATGTGTGCTCATACATTCACTACTACTATTCCAACCATGAGACAAGAGTTAAAAAGAGTGTATTTCTTACTAAGTTTCTGAGAGCCTATAATGTGCAGTCCGGAGTTACTAGATGAAGAAATTAGTAAAATATTTGACACTGGCATGAAACTGCGGTATCCTAAGGTGTTTGTGGAATCTGCCTTACTGGCAGCTAAGAAAACTTATTATAGAACAGAACCTAGGATAACACCTCAGACCAAGAATGTGCTGGTCCTCCCATGCAACGAGAATTTATCTATCCTGCCGAATGCTCTTAGAAGATTTAATATACAAGTAGTATTTAAAAATTCACGGACTGTTAGAAGCATTCTGATAAAGAATTCACCCCAACAATGTGCTGGTTGTGTCTACAGAGTTGGGTGCAACAGTTGCAGTCTCTCCTATTTGGGGCAGACGGGAAAATCTTTAGAAGTTAAGATATCACAACACCATTATTCGATACGTATAGCACAGGAGTCGAACGCGATTTTCAACCACATTAGAGCTTGTAATAACCTGGCAAATTGACAAGAAGCAAGAGTAATTTTCCTTTGTTCCTCTTGGCTTGAAAGGAATATTGTAGAATTGGCAATTATTAAGTATTTAAAGGGATGAGAAATCGGGACCATTTAAAGGGAGACTTCTAAAAGTTATGCAAATGGGCCTCATTAAAAACTCATTTAAGGAGGGAGGCATCTGTAATTACAATGAAGACGGCCACAGTTATTCATCCCACATTATTCTGAGGCAAACTCTGGTTCAACCTTCAGAAAATGCAGGAAAAATAGGACCTAATTCCTCGGTGTGGCACTACATCTAAGACAGTCTAATACATTTGTATAAGAGCCCAATTTTTGACTGTGTACTATTGCATCAACTAAAAATGCATCTAATTTGAACAAACCATCACTGATATTGTATAACGAATGTTTATCATGCTTTATAATTGCCAGTTCTACAATATTCCTTTCAATCCAAGAAGAACATAGGAAAATGACTCTTGCTTCCTGTCAATTGCCAGTGACTTCTATATCACTGGCAATATAATTATTTATGTAAAATAACTTATATCATAGAGGGGTATGACCAAATTTTCGATAATTGCCACGTTACTTTCGTTTAGGCTACTGTTGCAATATCAATGCGTGTGGGATTTTTCTAATGTTATAATATTCAACCTTCTAGCTATGGGTACTGGTATGCCTGAGGACACGACATGTTCCTCTCTCTCTCTCTCTCTCTCTCTCTCTCTCTCTCTCTCTCTCTCTCTCTCTCTCTCTCTCTCTCACTCACTCTAGTGAAGGATCATATTTGCTTGGACATCCTCCATTTTTCTGCAAATTTGCAAGCTCCTGATGATGTGCTAATTGCAACACGAAAGGCCTAAAGCTATCATTCTACACCCCCCCGTGGTTGTTTAGCATCCTGTATCGCTTGGTTTGATATTTGCATTATATATATATATATATATATATATATATATATATATATATATATATATATATATATATATATATATATATTTCTAATGTTATAATATTCAACCTTCTGGCTATGGGTACTGGTATGCCTGTTCCCCTCTCCTCTCTCTCTCTCTCTCTCTCTCTCTCTCTCTCTCTCTCTCTCTCTCTCTCTCTCTCTCTCTCTCTCTTTCTCTCTCTCTCACTCACTCACTCTAGGAAGGATCATATTTGCTTGGACATCCTCCATTTTTCTGCAAATTTGCAAATTTGCAAATTTGCTAAAGTGGGAGAAACATGCAGAGAGGGTGTAGTAGGTAAGTTTGGGGTGCCAGGTGTAAATGATAATGGGAGCCCTTTGATTGAACTTTGTATAGAAAGGGGTTTAGTTATAGGTAATACATATTTTAAGAAAAAGAGGATAAATAAGTATACAAGATATGATGTAGGGCGTAATGACAGTAGTTTGTTGGACTATGTATTGGTAGATAAAAGACTGTTGAGTAGACTTCAGGATGTACATGTTTATAGAGGGGCTACAGATATATCAGATCACTTTTTAGTTATAGCTACAGTGGGAGTAAAAGGTAGATGGGATACAAGGAAAATAGAATCAGTAAGTAAAAGAGAGGTGAAGGTTTATAAACTAAAAGAGGAGGCAGTTAGGGTAAGATATAAACAACTATTGGAAGATAGATGGGCTAGTGAGAGTGTAGGCAATGGGGTCGAAAATGTATGGGGTAGATTTAAAAATGTAGTGTTAGAGTGTTCAGCAGAAGTTTGTGGTTACAGGCGAGTGGGTGCGGGAGGGAAGAGGAGCGATTGGTGGAATGATGATGTAAAGAGAGTAGTAAGGAGAAAAAGTTAGCATATGAGAGGTTTTTACAAAGTAGAAGTGATGCAAGGAGGGAAGAGTATATGGAGAGAAAAGAGAGGTTAAAAGAGTGGTGAAGCAATGCAAAAAGAGAGCAAATGAGAGAGTGGGTGAGATGTTATCAGCAAATTTTGTTGAAAATAAGAAAAAGTTTTGGAATGAGATTAATAAGTTGAGGAAGCCTAGAGAACAAATGGATTTGACAGTTAAAAATAGGAGAGGAGAGTTATTAAATGGATAGTTAGAGGTATCGGGAAGATGGAGAGAATATTTTGAGGATTTGTTAAATGTTGATGAAGACAGGGAAGCTGTGATTTCGTGTGTAGGGCAAGGAGGAATAACATCTTGTAGGAGTGTGGAAGAGCCAGTTGTGGGTGTAGGGGAAGTTCGTGAGGCAGTGGGTAGAATGAAAGGGGGTAAGGCAGCTGGGATTGATGGGATAAAGATAGAAATGTTAAAAGCAGGTGGGGATATAATTTTGGAGGGGTTGGTGCTATTATTTAATAAATGTATGGAAGAGGGTAAGGTACCTAGGGATTGGCAGAGAGCGTGTATTGTTCCTTTGTATAAAGGCAAAGGGGACAAAAGAGAGTGCAAAAATTATAGGGGAATAAGTCTGTTGAGTGTACCTGGTAAAGTGTATGGTAGAGTTATTATGGAAAGAATTAAGAGTAAAACAGAAAGCAGGATAGCAGATGAACAAGGGGCTTTAGGAAAGGTAGGGGTGTGTAGACCAAGTGTTTACAGTGAAACATATAGGTGAACAGTATTTGGATAAGGGTAAAGATGTTTTTGTGGCATTTATGGATTTGGAAAAGGCGTATGATAGGGTAGATAGGGGGGCAATGTGGCAGATGTTGCAGGTGTATGGAATAGGAGGAAGGTTACTGAAAGCAGTGAAGAGTTTTTATGAGGATAGTGAGGCTCAGGTTAGAGTGTGTAGGAGGGAAGGGCACTATTTCCCAGTAAAAGTGGGCCTTAGACAAGGATGTGTGATGTCACCGTGGTTGTTCAATATATTTATAGATGGGGTTGTAAGAGAAGTGAATGCGAGGGTCTTGGCAAGAGGTGTTGGGCTAAAAGATCAAGAAGCAAATACAAAGTGGGAGTTGTCACAGTTGCTTTTTGCTGATGACACTGTGCTTTTGGGAGATTCTGAAGAGAAGCTGCAGAGGTTGGTGGATGAATTTGGTAGGGTGTGTAAAAGAAGAAAATTGAAAGTGAATATAGGAAAGAGTAAGGTGATGAGGATAACAAAAAGAATAGGTGACGGAAGATTGGATATCAGATTGGAGGGAGAGAGTATGGAGGAGGTGAATGTATTCAGATATTTGGGAGTGGACATGTCGGCGGATGGGTCTATGAAAGATGAGGTGAATCATAGAATTGATGAGGGGAAAAGGGTGAGTGGAGCACTTCGGAGTCTGTGGAGACAAAGAACCTTGTCCATGGAAGTAAAGAGGGGAATGTATGAGAGTATAGTTATACCAACGCTCTTATATGGGTGTGAAGCATGGGTGATGAATGTTGCAACGAGGAGAAGGCTGGAGGCAGTGGAGATGTCATGTCTGAGGTCAATGTGTGGTGTGAATATAATGCAGAGAATTCGGAGTTTGGAAATTAGGAGGAGGTGCGGGATTACCAAAACGATTGTCCATAGAGCTGAAGAGGGGTTGTTGAGGTGGTTTGGACATGTAGAGAGAATGGAACGAGACAGAGTGACTTCAAGAGTGTATAAATCTGTAGTGGAGGGAAGGCGGGGTAGGGGTCGGCCTAGGAAAGGTTGGAGGGAGGGGGTAAAGGAAGTTTTGTGTGCGAGGGGCTTGGACTTCCAGCAAGCATGTGTGAGCGTATTTGAATGGAGTGAATGGAGGCATATGGTTTTTAATACTTGACGTGCTGTTGGAGTGTGAGCAAAGTAACATTTATGAAGGATTCAGGAAACCGGCAGGCCGGACTTGAGTTCTGGAGATGGGAAGTACAGTGCCGGCACTCTGAAGGAGGGGTGTTAATGTTGCAGTTTTATAACTGTAGTGTAAAGCACCCTTCTGGCAAGACAGTGATGGAGTGAATGATGATGAAAGTTTTTCTTTTTCGGGCCACCCTGCCTTGGTGGGAATCGGCCGATGTGTTAATAAAAAAAAAAATATATATATATATATATATATATATATATATATATATATATATATCCACTGGGCATTTGCACTTCTTTCCTTGTTAGAAGCACACAACCTGTCTTACTACTGGCAGCACCACAGATCTCTGGTGTGTGTGTAGAATAATAGAGGGTATCTATGGGTTCATGACTGGTTAGTTTAATAATCCATGTCCAGACATTGTGGATTCAGACTAGAAACCTGGTACCCCATTTCTAGATTACCTGAAATAACATATAATTATCTTTATTCTCACATTAGGCAGTGTGTTGTGATAGACGGTGGCAACTGTAGGTCTCTGGTGAAGGTAGGTAGCTAACACCTATACACATAACCCCAATGTACGAATTTGCATTCAATACACTCAAGAGTATTTAGGTGGAGGGGTGATGTAGGCCGTACACCTAGAGATACTTGCGTGAGTCACCTGCTACCGTCTCGTGGTACAAGGTCCGTCGTACGGGTAAGTCGCTTGCGGTTCACTACGGGTTTTTTGTGACTAACTGATAGGCGCACTGCATACCTCGTGGACACTCAAACTGGCTGCAGGGTGCCTACGGCCTATTGTGTAGGATGTGAGATGTTGTAGTTTACTAAGATAAATTAATCTGTCTAAATCTAACTTAGCTTAAATATATATAAGTAGTAGTGTATAGTACATTAGCCTGTGGGTTTCATTACAGATTAAGTCTTACAAATTAAGAGTACAGTATATAAAAGAAATATGGCACCCCGATAAGTATCGTCTTCCCCTCCTTTCTTCCCTAACTGGGGGAAGATTTTCCACAGTCGGTGGAGGAAGAAGTGTTTGACCCAGTCAAGGAAGATCATAAGTTATGGCATCTTTGACACGTTGTTGAGCTATCTTGGCAGCCTTACGGTGTTGCAAGGTGGCTGCTGGGGCCTCTGTAGGGGGCATACCTCTCTGTGAACAGTTCAATGTAAGTGGCACTAAGCTGTCGGGGGTCCTGGCACCCATGGTGACAGTGATCTTGGTCGCACAGCAACGTTTCTCCCGTGATGTACAGTAGTGTGTATTGGGTGCTTCAAGGTAGCTGGCATGCATTCTGTGTCAGAATGAATGGACGATTGAGTCAGGGATGCCAAGGATGCCTGTTATAATGCCGGCATGACAAGCAACACCTTAATTGGGTGCTGACAATCAGGGTGCTCTGTGGTATCCAATAAAACTGGTGTATCTTGTGTAAGGTATCACACACTGGACCGTGTGACACTCATCAGCGGGCTTTTGGTATTAAGATAGTAGGTGCAGCGTTTCATGGTAGGGAAGAATTCTCTATCTCACAGCACCTCAGTACATTCTCTGCCTCCAGAAAAAGTCCCAGGGTCCGGCTTAAGTCCAGTTTCTTCACTGACTGACTACTGCTTTTCAGGAAATCAAGGTCAGCTGAGAATCTTTCTCGCTGTACTCGTTTCACCCAATATTTCATGGGCTCAAAGGACTTATCCTTTCCCTGTACTTGTAGGGATGTGTAGGCTCGAGAAGTGGCTGTTTGTCTAGTGAGGAGTATTTAGCTCCATCGATGGGTAAATTAGGCTCGACAACTGTGTTCAAGCAGCCTGTGTCTGCTGGGATGATGTGAAGGTGCTGTGGTGGTCGGTCGCCTTCAGACAGTAACCCAACACCGTCTTGACCAGCGGTTGTAGCTGAGCATAGGCAGTCATTCCTGACACTAAGACATTTCCGACAGTGTCACTGCACTCGCGGTCACTTCCTTATTCCTGGGAAGTGGCCCAAATATCATATGGTCGCCAGCTGAACTCAGCATGGAGAAGTTATTCACTGTTGTCATTCCCTGTACAAATTTGCTTTTTGGTCACTGCCAATTATCAGGTCTATTTGGCCCGACCTTGTCAGACTTGAAATCAAGATTTGCAAGTCCTACGTTGGCTTCCATTAATGTAGTAACGGCCTCCTGCAAGCCTCTTATTTGTATATTCTCAGGAAGCTTTAGTGCGATGATCGTGTGTAGCTGGCCCCCCGGGGCGACAGTTATGCTGGCACTAGCGAGTTATTGCAATACGTCCAGAGAAGTGGAAATAACAGATTAGTAAGTGATGGTGGCATTGATGTGCAGGGAATCACAGTATATACATAAATTGAGTATACAATCGATGAAAAGGCACAAGCCTACCGTGTGAAGTGTCTTTCCTGTTACCACTACTAAGCGTGAAATAAATTTTCATGGAAGTGTAAGGGAAAAATAAAAGATCGATCCCAGTATAGTGCAGTGAAAAGAAAAGTGTATCTTGAATAAATATAGTGTATATCCTTGTAATAACCAGTGTACAGAACAGTGATAAAATACTAGTGATAAAATAAGAGGAAATTAAAAAAAACAATAGAGAAGTGTAAGTTTATTCAGGTATACACAAATACAGTTACATAGATTTTCATACATAGCAACATATGTGTAGAGAACCCAGGATAACCCAAAAAAGTCAGAGAGTGACTTATTTCCATTGGGGTGATACACAAAGATTTGAGTTACCACATATAACGAATGGACTAGGATACCAGGACATAACAGAAAGACCTAGTGAACCTAAATTGGCAGTGGCAAAACACAAGGATAATTATTAAAGATAATGGAAGTGGTTTAAACTAAAATGTGGCATCGCATGCGAGTAGTGCCGGTACCCTGAGTGGTGTGCTACAGCATACGTCTGGCAGTGCTGCCAAGCAGCCACTCAAGCCTACCATAAATAACAAAAAAGGCACAATACCGTGACTGGAACAATACACACACAACCCGCACATAGAAGAGAGGAGCTTACGAAGACGTTTCGGTCCGACTTGGACCATTTACAAAGTCACACTAACACAAAGAACAGAAAGAAGGGGTTATATATAGGCCAGCAGACAGGGGAGGGCACAAAAAAGTGGTGGAGGAGTAATAGTGGAAGTAGTAGTGGTAGTGGAAGTAGTAGTAGTGGAGTCAGTCATATTCTAGGAAAGAGGAGCACTGCAATAAAGCTGGCGGCAAGGACAAGAACACAGATGGGGAATAATTAAAATAAAATAAAGCTGGACAAATACAAGGCAAGATAAAGAAAACCCAGAGGAGAAAGAAGAGGAGAAGGGGGAAGATATAGAAGGGGAAGGAATCAGTTTAAGTCACGGGTGTTCTGAAGTTTGGAGCATTTAACAATGTAATGGGAGAGGAAAGCATCTACAGAGACAAAGCCAGGGCTAAGATTCATACAGGTAAAGTTGTGTATAAGGGAGGATTCAACCAGACGGCGACTGTGAAAGTTGGACGTAGGGTAGACAGTTTTAGCAGAAGACCAATCAATAGGATGACTGTGATCTCTGACATGACAGAAAAGAGCATTATTAGTGTCGGCAAGCCTAACACAAAGTACTGAAGAGGACAGGAGGAGCAAGATATAGAGTAAACACCAGGAGAATCTATAGAGGGAGGGGAGGTATGAACTAGATTAGTGCGAAGAGTGTTAGTCTGGCGAAAGGTAAGTTTGATGTCTAAGGAACGGAGAGAGTTGTTGAGATTAGAGAGACCAGAGATGTAGGGAAGGCAGAAAACGGGAGAGTTCCCAGAAGTTGGGGGTTTAGGAGTGACTTATCCTGATTCCTTCCTCTTCTATCTCTTCCCCCTTCTCCTCTTTCTTTTTTCTCCTCTGAGTTTTCTTTCTTTTGCCTTGTATTTGTCCTTCTTTATTTTATTTTATTTTTTCCCCCATTGTGTTCTTGTCCTTACCCTATGCGGGCCGCCAGCTTTATTGCAGTGCTCCTCTTTCCTAGAATATGACTGACTCCACTACTACTACTTCCACTATTACTCCTAGACCACTTTCTAGTGCCCTCCCCTGTCTGCTGGCCTATATATAACCCCTTCTTCCTGTTCTTTGTGTTAGTGTGACTTTGTAAATGGTCCAAGTCGGACCGAAACGTCGTCGTAAGCGCCTCTCTTCTAAGTGCGGGTTGTGTGTGTATTGAAGCCTACCATACACAACCATAAAACACCATATACCCCATACCAAAATATCCAGACAAGACCAGTGTGAGGAACTCAGTAAGACAGTTCCTAGACAGGTGTTTCTGGATTTGCAACAAGGATGTAGAACTATGGACAGATATCAGGAAAGCACTCAGGAGGTTAATAAACAATAAGCATGAAAAAAAGAGGAACTATAGCACCAAATTCAACTTCAACAACAAGAACATCAACTAGGATCTGGTAAACTATGCCCTAAATGAAACATGTTGGGAAGATATCTTGAATTACATGGACCCTAACCAGTGCCTTGAAAAGATCAACCTCCTGGTAGTTGAAGTATGTTCAAGGCATATTCCTCTAAGAAAATAGAAGAGAAGAAGTAAACTGGAGAGAGAGAGACGCTACCTCTACAGGAGAAGACGAAGAATCACTGAGCTCTTCAAAAATGCCGAACTATTTGATTCATGGAAGGAAATGCTAACCAGGGAAGTGGAAAATATTGAGCTAAAGTTAAAGGACTCATACAGGATCCAGCAGAGTCAAAAGAAGCTAAAAGCGATTAGTGAAATTGAAAGAAATTCGAAATATTTCTTTTCATATGCTAAAACAAGGCAAAAACCACTTCTAGTATAGGGTCCCTGCTCAGACAAGACGGATCTTACACAGATGACAACAAAGAAATGAGCGAGATACTGAAATCGGAGGGTGTTCAGCGAGCCACTAATCAATCTAAAGAAAGACAATCCAAACAAATTTTTCATGAATGAGCCTCAAAACCCTGCCAATGTATACCAAATTTCTGACATAACCATAACTCCTCTAGACTTTGAGAAAGCCATCGACGACATGCCCATGCACTCAGCCCCAGGCCCAGACACGGGCCCTAAGTATGCTGTGGAGAAGGAGCTTAGACGCAGGTGAGATTCCACAGTCACTAAAAAAAACGGATATAGCCCCACTCCATAAAGGTGGCAGCAAAGCAGTAGCTAAGAACTATAGACCAATAGCTTTAACGTCCCATGTCATAAAAATCTTTGCAAGAGTTCTCTAAGAAGCAGGATACCAAACAACCTGGACTCCCAAAAATTGCACAACCCAGGGCAACATGGTTTCAGAGCAGGTCCCTTCTGCCTCTCGCAACTACTGGACCACTATGATATGGTCTTAGATGCACTGGAAAGCAAACAGAATGCAGATGTAGTATACACATATTTTGCAAAAGCCTTTAACAAGTACGATCATGGTGTAATAGCACACAAAATGCGTGCTAAAGGGATAACTGGCAAAGTAGGAAGATGTATCTTCAACTTCCTAACCAATCGAACACAAAGAGACGTGGTAAACAGAGTTAAATCGGAAGCTGTCATAGTGAAGAGCTCTGTCCCACAAGGCACAGTACTTGCCCCTATCCTGTTCCTCATTCTCATATCAGACATAGACAGAGATGTAAATCATATCACTGTATCATCCTTTGCTAGACGATACTAAGATCTGCATGAGTGTCATCCATTGAGGACACGGCAAATCTCCAAGAAGATATAAACCAAAGTTTTCCAATGGGCAACAGAGAACAATATGATGTTCAATGGAGACAAATTCCAACTACTCCGTTATGGAAAACTGGAGGAAATAATAACTAGGACTGAGTATACTACAAACTCTAATCACACAATAGAGCGGAAAAGTAATGTGAAGGACCTGGGAGTTGTAATGTCCGAAGATCTCACCTTTAAGGACCACAACAATGCCACTATCACATCTGGAGGAAACTGATAGGATGGATAATGAGATCATTCAAGACAAGAGATGCTAAGCTAATGATGACCCTTTTAAATCACTTGTTCTCTCTAGGTTAGAATACTGCTGTACATTAACATCCCCATTCAAGGCAGGTAAAATTGCAGATCTAGAGAATGTACAGAGAACCTTTACTGCACGTATAAGTTCCATCAAACACCTTAACTACTGGAAACGCCTGGAAGCACTTGACTTGTACTCACTGAGCGCAGGCGAGAAAGATATATCATAATCTACACCTGGAAGATACTGGAGGGACTGGTCCCTAATATGCACACAGAAATCACTCCATACGAAACCAAAAGACTTGGCAGACGGTGCAACGTACCCCAGAGAAAAGAGGGCGCCACTGGTACACTAAGAGAAAACAATAAGTGTCCGGGGCCAAGACTGTTCAACAGCCTCCCACCAGCCTGGTGGTCTTCAAGAAGGAGCTGGACAGAACCTAAGTCAGTGCCAGATCAGCCGGGCTGTGGATCGTACGTTGGACTACGTGAAGCCAGCAGTAACAGCCTCGTTGATCAGGCCCTGATTCACCGGGAGGCCTGGTCATAGACCGGGCCGCGGGGACGTTGATCCCCGGAATGCCCTCCAGGTAGGTAGGTCTCACGACTGTTCGCCAGGGGCCAGTAAAAATCCAGTCAAGTCTAAAGACACATTGTCATATGGTGTCCTGCCAAGTTTATGTAATGTACTGCGGTGGACGAAAGACTACTGTGATCCCTGATCAAACATAGCGATCACTTCTGTTCCAAGAAGCCTAGTCAGTGTTGCAAGTCGTGTTACAGGTTAATTAAGGCTGCTTGACCGAGGGTAGTCAGTGTCGTCATGACGTGTCAAGTGGTCGGTGAGGGAGGTGTGTCACCCTCTTCTTGTTGACAGATCTCAGTTGTGACCTGCTTCTCGTCTTCTATGCGGATATGGAACCTGGGACAAACTATAGTATTATGATGGCCCCTACATTTCCAGCATTTCAGGTGTCGGAGATTGCAGCCACTTCCTGGGTGCTTACCTAGACACTTGTGACAGTCTCAGCTCCCTCTGTTTCGGCGGGTTCTGTCGGTACTGTCATAGGATGGAGTCCAGTATTTGCTAAAAGAGAAGAAGCATTTGGGGATACGTGGAGGGAGAACAGGTGGAGTGTAACTCTTCCACTTATTCATTCTCCCTTTCCCTCTGACACTGTGTTTCAGCTGAGAACACACCCACTGTCATGTTGTCGTGTGTATAGTACTCATTGACAGCTGGCGTCGTAGGTGGTGACGCACTGGGTGAGGCCCTGTCAGGTGGTTGCTTAACATGCTTAGTATCAGGTTGCATGTTAATTTGCATACATGCACAATTTGCAGTAGGCCTTCACTAATCTCATCACAAGCGAATCTACGATAGTGAACCGTAGATTCAAGTATTCCAGAGTTTGCTCGCAGTTTCCTCTGTACGATAAGACTGAAAAATCCAGTAACTCTCACTTTTCTTAAGAGGCCAGAGAGCCTCTCTGATAAGCAACTCTGATAAGCAGTGTGAGGGATGTGTGATATCAACCAGCCTGTAGAAGTGTTTGGCATGATCCTAACCTTATTGCAGTAATTAAGTTCTAAGATCTGAATTGTGCTGGTAATTAGCATCTGTGATATCAAGGCCCTTAATGAGGTAGTAAGCTTCTCCTTCAATTGAGATCACAAGTAATTGAACTTGCTAAGGTCGTCAATATCTGACTGATTGTCAATTAGCGACCGGAAGCTTGCCAGAAACTCCTCAAATTCTCGGCCGTCACGTGTAGCAAATTGTATTTGTGGTAATCTGAGTCGGATCTGTGGTAGAGGGGCATGGGGGTGATGGAGGCGACCAGCCCAATGCTGTCCCTTTGCCTAAGGTTGCTTATATACTGTATACAGGTGATGTGAAGCTTCACATCACCTGTCTACAGTATATAAGCAACCTCCATTGCCCTATGCTGTACTTACTACCAGATTGATGGACTGAACACATCGACCCAGGCCGAGGGACTGATTACCCAAACTCCTCCTCTTCTTACAACTTTCTACTTTGTATTGACTGATGAAGCCACTGTGTGGCGAAACGTTTCTCAATAAAGATACCCAAGTGTTGCATATGTCTAATTTAATAATGTTTAGTTGGACCTCATTTGTTCTACTCCCAAACATAATGTAAAAGGTTTAGTCTATGTTCAGTGTAAAGTTTATTGACAGTCATCCAGGTTGCCATTTTTGCGAACTCTTCATTAACAATAGTATTGAGTGAGGCAAGATTAGGGTGTGAGATGACAAAAGTCGTGTCGTCAGCAAAGAGAATAGGTGTAAGTTGTCTGACACGCGTGGAAGGTCTTTGATGAATAAAAAGGAAAAGGTGGGGATAGGAACGCTTCCATGTGGTACACCAGTATCCAGGGATCTTGTTGAGAAGGTTGTGTCCTTGATAGAGACGTATTGCTTGATATAGGAAGTGCGAGGCCTCTTATACTGTAATGATTAAGTTTGAGGATTATGATGCCTGGTCTGCTAATTAAGGTCGATAAAGAGTCCAAGCGGGTATTCGTTTTTCAAGTGCTGTGTAAATTAGATCTAGATTAATTTGTTGAGGACTGACATATAGTGTTTAAAATCTTTAGTTATTAAGCCCTCTGTATTGTTTTTCATATTGATGTTTCATATTGATGGATCTAAGGATGCTGCTAGTAAGCAATGGGCAACTTAGTCTTTTATTAGTGATCTGTTTAGTTTTTATGGGACAATGTTTGTTATATAGTCTATGTATTTTGTTTAGAAATATATCTACCCATTCATCAATGCCAACAGATTGGAAAAGTCTGTAGGCTAGTCAATTGGGCTTAGTTCTGCAGTGAAGTACTTGTTGATGCCTCATCATGGAGTCGAAAAGAGAACTTATTATATTCCATTGGTTGCTTATAAATGTTTGTTAGGAGGAAAGTTGGCAGTGGTCAGTAGTGTTGTCCGTGATTATCCCCGCTTTAAGGGGGGCTAGTATGTTTGTCCATACATGGTCAATTATGGTTGCACTCGTCTCAGTTAGTTCTGTTGGTTTTGTAATTGCTGATATGGGTAGTGTATTGTGTTTATTGTTAATTAAGTCAGTTACGTGTTGGTCATCTGTTAGGCCAAGGTTGATGTTGGTCTCCTGCTAGTAGTATGTGGTGCTTATTCATTTGAGTATCTGTAATCAGTGTTTTAAGTTTATAACTAAAGGCTGGGATATTAGATGAGGCATCATTGTAAGATATGGTGTTGCTACATGATAGTTCATTAGAATAATAATTGGCAATACCTTCCCAATTTGTTCTGGCCTACAGTTGTGGATTGCTGTATCCGGGTAGTGTGTAGGTGTCTATTGTGTCTTGCTTAAGCCAGGTTTCAGTATTAATAATAATACAGAAGAAGCTTGTCTATATTGAATCTAAAAGTGCCAGGTCATCATACTGTCTACTTAGGGATCTAATATTGTAATTCAAAATTGTAATATTTCTGGCATTGCTGAGGACAGTATTGACTTCGTTGCTGTGTAGTAATAGCAGTTGCTTTCAGTTAAATGTTGACTGGGCTTAAGATTATATAGATTCAGTTCAGGGTCGATGTCAGCATTGAGTATTTAGGGTTAACTGGTAAATATTTA
>WNWK01018844.1:0-39048 GCA_009830355.1 Cherax destructor | reverse complement strand
TCCTTCGTCATTGAGAAAGCATTTAGAAAATTTGTTCCTCTCTGCTAGCTAAACCTCCGAGCACTTAAGTTGTGTTGTTATCATAGCTGCCATGTTCCTTGCCTCTTCCTAAGTTGTCAAATTTAATTCTTTAAGCCTCTCAACGCTCTCGATTCTGAAACCATTATTTCCTTTCTCCAGCTGTTGAACGTGTTTATTCAGGTGTGGGCTCAATGTCGATGCGACGCAATCCAAAACAGACTGATATAAGCTGTGTACAGTGTCCTGAAGTTTCAGAAAGCATTTCTAAGACTTTCTGGCTTAACATGAGCCGATGGTGTCCTTTTTACTTATTTTCTGTAACTTCTTTCATGCCAGTTTAAAAACTTAAACTGCTATTCCATCGTTATCTCAAGTTTGCATTACCTTGTATTTGTCTGGATTAAACTCGAGTAGCCACTTGTTTGACGATCCTGCCCAAGTCTTCCTTGATCTTTATTGAATTTGACAGGTACAATCCTGAAATTAACTCACACTTAATTGGACAGAACTCTGGCACATCAAAAAACAGAAAACAGTTACTGATATTGATGTACCTCGGAGACAAGTGGGAGTTTAGGAAGAGTTGAGTCGCATTACTGGTCCTCCCTCGATGCCCACCTTCTCGGCTACCCAAAACTGAAACTGTCTGGACCTTAAATTAGGAACATATGGTTCCTGAATAATTGCTAGAAAAAATTAAGCCAGAAACACTGGCAAATTATGTGTAAACTGTATACAATTATCATTAAATGTTATAATTATTACAACTCAAATATTCATAATTAATACTTACCCAACTATTCCTTGGACTTTACATCTTAACATCTCCCTAACGGTAGGCAACTAAATAATTACATTATCTATTATGTGAGAATCAGGGGGAAAAAATCCACAATTTTATTCCGTCTCATTAGTTTTATGTCATCAGCAAAACGGGATACATAGACACTGATCTCCTCTGGCACTTTTTTACATATATTTATTAATAAAATAAGCGTCCAAGAGACCGCAAGGAATTCTAATGGAAATATGTCATATTGTTTGACTACTGCGTTATCCTAGATTAAATCAGCATAATGTACTTTTTATGTATGGTCAAGACCAAAATAAATAAAGGCATACTTAAGGATCATACACCCTACAGGTTATTGTAGTCCATTTTGATGCTTCCTTCATTACCACCACCCTCTATTTTCTGTCCGTTAGGTATTCATTGATCCATTGAAGTACTTTTCCCTGACCTCTTCCTGACCTTTCAATTTGTGAGTCAATGTGTATGGTATCATATCATATGCCTTCCTACATTCGAAGAAAATGCAGTCGACCTAGAATTTAAGCAAATTCGTAATGCGGGACTCCGCTGACTCCATGCTGGTTTCTGCAGAGAAGTTCCTCTTCAAAAGATGGATCATGACTCTGCTTATATTTTCAAACAATTTTCAATATCAGTAATACTGGTCTATAACAAAAAAAAAATATATATATATATATATATATATATATATATATATATATATATATATATATATATATATATATATATATAATCATATCCTATGAATTATAAACTTTTGTAATACAACTGCCTGTTAACATTGGCAAATCCCAGAAGAAATTAAACCTTTCTTTTTGGAGCCTCATTATGCGCTTTGAAGAAAAAGGATGGGGGAATCAGATCCATTGCTGTTGGTAACACCCTTCGCCGTCTAGTTGCCAAAGCAGCAGTAAGAAACATTCGCCTAGAAGCTGCCAATTTACTCCAGCCACACCAACTGGGCTTTGGGGTCTCTCAAGGCATGAAGCCGCAGCTCATGCGGCAAGGGCCTACATCAGGGACCTACCAGAAGACAAGGCCGTAGTCAAACTTGACTTTAGAAATGCCTTTAATATGGTGAAGAGAGATGTGGTCTTGCCAGCCGTTCGGGATCGGTTCCCCAGTCTCTTTCCCTTCATTTCAGCAAACCCTCGACTCTTTTTGTTTGGGGAACATGAAATTCCCTCATCTGAGGGTGTTCAGCAGGGTGATCCACTCGCTCCACTTCTCTTCTGTTTTGCAGTTTTCCAGCCTACGCAGCGAGCTCAACATCTGGTACCTGGATGATGGCACTCTGGCGGGTACTGGGGAGTCCCTGTTAGAGGACCTACAACGGGTGAAGACACAGAGAGAAGCCTTAGGACTCATCCTCAATCCCTCAAAGTGTGAAATCATCACAACAAACCAGGAAATAATCAATGCGGTGCAAACAATCCTTTCAGAAGTCACTACTACCACTCCATCCAATAGTACCCTCCTGGGAGCACTGCTGGGTCACCACGCCATCGACACTGTCCTCAAGGACAAAGTGAATGACCTGAAAAGAATGGAGGAGAGAATAAGTGATCTTGATGCCCATGATGCCCTGTATCTCCTCACAAGGTGTCTTACTATGTGCACCCTCTTTTGACAACCCAACACTTGACGAGTATGACGCACACCTGAGATCAACCTTTAAGAAGGCACTGAATCTGTCACTAGAGGATCGGCAATGGGAGCAGGCAACCCTCCCAGTGCGACTGGGAGGTATAGGGGTGCGCAAAGCAAGGCAGGTAGCTTTACCTGCATTTCTGTCATCGTGTTTGGCCTCCTGTGGATTAGTCAAGAAGATTGTCCCTGAACGTTTGAGAGGTGTGGTGGGAGCTCAAGACCCCAGGTTCATTGAAGCAGCCGTGCGGTGGGACATCCTGGCAGACTCCTCCAGTAGACCAGCTCCTCCCAAAGAGCACAAACAGTCCAACTGGGACAAACCGATCATGGAAAAAATTGCCAACTCAATGCTCACCAACGCTTCAGGAAAGGACAAAGCTCGTCTCCTAGCGGTGAAGGTACCACACTCAGGAGATTTCCTTCTAGCTGTTCCCAATTCCTCTCTGGGGACTCGACTCGAAACACAGGCCACTCGGATTGGTGTTGCTCTTCGCCTAGCCGCCCCCATACTCACCGAACATAGGTGTATTTGCGGCAGGGCGACGGCCGATCAATTCGGACTTCATGGTCTAGTGTGTCACACATCAGAAGGGAAGTATGCTAGACATGAGGAGGTCAATGACATCATAAAGAGAAGCCACAGCCCGTTGCCCAGCTCAACGGGAACCCCAAGTGCAGAGGTCTGATGGAAGTCAAAAGAGTCCTGATGGAGCCACTATGCTACCCTGGAAGGATGGTAAGCAGATTGCTTGGGACTACACCTGTGCTGCCACAATAGCAGACACCTACTTGCCATACTCCGTAGCCGAAGGGGGTGGAGCTGCCAGCCACAGGGAGACCCAGAAGACTCGCAAATATGCAAACATGAAGGCCTTCCCCCTTGCTATAACTTCATCCCAATAGGGTCGGAGACCCATGGAGCATGGGGCAAGTGTGCTCTAAAGTTTCTCAAAGAGCTGGGTGAAAAACTCATCATAGAAACCAAGGACCACAGGGCGACCAGCTTCCTCTTTCAGAGACTAAGTGTTGCGATCCAGAGGGAAAATGCCTGCAGCATTCTGGGTACGCGGCCCACTGCCGGGGAGCTGGACGAAGTATCTGACATGTAGCTCTGAGTTGTTATCTATGTTGTTTTACTCCCTATTGTATTCTTGTCAATGTATTTTGTCTTGAAATAAATTTTATATATATTCAAAAGATCGGGTGGTAGGGGAAGTGGAATATTCAAATGGCTTCAGAAAGAAATCTAAATATTCTTCCTTGAAGCCTTTTTATCCACTTCTCCGAGGCATGCTCATCCAAAGGGGCCCCTCCTAATATATATATACATATATATAATACTATATATATATATATATATATATATATATATATACCTGGAGTCTACCTGGAAAAATATTATAATATATATATATATATATATATATATATATATATATATATATATATATATATCTGCCTTAGTATGTAGATAAATTATATTTATTATGAGTGTGATGGAAGGAAGGACGAGTCTGGGGAGGCGGGTTAGTGTGGTGGTGAGCCACAGTATAGTGTTGGTGCTTGTGGTGGTGACAACGTCAGTCATGTGGTGGTGATTGTGTGGCTCTTTTTTTTTTTTTTTGCTACGCTGGACCTTAACTTTATTCTACTCCAAGATGTAAGTTCAGTCCTGTTTTAAGATATATCGGATTCTTCTGTAACTAGGTCAATTATTTCCAAATCAAATTTTCTCGAAATTCTTGTATATTGCTTTGAAATTCTAAGCCCCAATGTTTATGTCGTATCTTATCCAAAATTTGAATGTCAAACTATTAAATACTTCAAAATATTCTATAGTCTACCAAAAATTATAAGGAAACTTGATTGGCCGGAGTTATGGACGTGTGATGGTTGGTTGTTAAGGTTAGGTTAGTTGCTATGGCTAAACATTTAAAGAAGACAAGCAAGCCTCGTAAATTTATTCATGATCCTTAAATTACTATCCCTCAAAAGGGGATACCTATATTGGTTGTCGGAATTCTTTCTTCCTGTAAAGGCTTCAGAGTGATAACGCCCCTTCTAATCGGCATCAAATTTTGATTGCTGGTCTATTTTAATTAGAGGAAGATTTGCTTGCTGTTAGACGATGCAAGTCCCAATTTGCCATTTTCAAAATAAGTTTAAAAATTAAGCTTGTTCAAGTTTGTATTTTTTTAAATAAGCATAATATTTAAAGGATGTGCCCCAACACATCATGCTAGAAGGTACCTTGACGCTGGCGAAGAACTCTTGATCCAGTGAACTGGAGTTACCCTTCACTTCCTTTAATCAAATCTTATTGCATTCCATTGCCCAGGTGTTATATGATACTTAGTGCTTCCCTATAAATATAATACTAAATTCGTAAAGATCAGTTTATTGGTTTCCAGGATACAAGAATGAGACATACATCCTCTGGGAAACAATACTCTCTCTCTTCTGTAATGCCGACCTAGTTTTGTTTGATTCATCTCATTATTATTTTGACAGTTTAATTTTGTTGAATACTAGTATTTGTAGGAAGCATAAGGTCAAGCAAGTTCAATCATCTTGCGTGCGTACATCCTTGCGGATACACCACAGTGACCTCCATCGAAGACACCACAAGACTCCAAGCAGACATCAACCAATCTTCAAATGGGCCACTCAAAACAATATGAGGTTCAATGAACAGAAATTTCAACTACTCAGATATGGAAAACTTCAGGAAATTAAAACTGTATCAGGGTATGCAACAAATTCTAATCATACAATAGAGCGAAAAAGTAATGTGAAGGACTGGGAGTGATACTGTCAGAAGATCTCGCCTTTAAAGACCACAGCAATGTATCTACCGCATCTGCAAAAAAATGATAAGATGGATTATGAGAACCTTCAAAACTAGGGACGCCAAGCCTATGATGATTCTCTTCAAATCGCTTGTTCTCTCTAGGCTGGAATACTTCAAGGCAGGTGAAATTGCTGACCTGGAGAGTGTACAAAGAACTTTCACGGCTCACGTAAGTACGATAAGGCACCTAAATTACTGGGAACGGTTGAAGTCCCTTGATTTGTATTCCCTGGAAAGCAGGCGATAGAGGTACGTGACAATATACATTTGGAAAATCCTAGAGGGATTAGTATCAAACTTGCACACGAAAATCACTTCCTATGAAAGCAAAAGACTCTGCAGGAGATGCAACATTCCCTCAGTGAAAAGCAGGTACGCCACGAGTACACTGAGAGACAACACTATAAGTGTCAGAGGCCCAAGACTGGCCAACTGCCTCCCAGCATACATAAGGAGGATTACCAATAGACCTCTGGCTGTCTTCAAGAATGCACTGAACAGGCACCTAAAGTCAGTACCTGACCAGCCGGGCTATGGTTCGTACGTCAGTTTGCGTGCGGTCAGCAGTAACAACCTGGTTAATCAGACCCTGATCCACCACGAGGCCTGGTCTCAGACCGTTCCGCGGGGGCGTTGACCTCCGAAACCCTCTCCAGATATCTCCAGACAAAGACCCTGATGGGAGATGTCATGAAGGATGCTGCATCTTCACTGGCAGAGCTTGAGAGTATTGATCTACAGCTTTTGCTAATTTTGATAGTGTTAGGTAACAGGTACTATGCTTCTTGGGCAGGTTGAGCTAAAACTCCTGGACCTAATGGGATGTGCCTTGATGGCGTTGAGGGGCTGCTGATTCAAGGAAGTGGACGTGTTCTCCCCTTCCTTGCAATGGACTAGACTGCCTCTCATTCCATATGCGCTGTATGACCTCCTGCGTGTTTAACGCTTCCATAGATTATAATAGTTCCTAAGGCTCTTGAAGGTGTTGATACTTAAACTCCTTGCTTTCTTGTGAAGGATGATTCGAGGTCGTAGGTTGAGAGTTACCTGCAATTTATCTGCCTGTTGGGGCTTAAGAAACAATTACTGGGCATCTAGGCTGCGTTTATGTGGTTATGTTAGTACAAGGAATACCTGTCACCCGCATCGACCTAAACAAGTCTGGTTTATGATACTCTTATGGACATTAAATGAAGATAAAGGTTCTGTAAATAATGAAGGGGGTCAAGGCTTCCTGTCTCCTAGTGTGTATTGCTTTACAGCTTAGTTTTGGTTACTCGCTACACCAACTCATGATAGCGTGCACTCGAAATATGTACAGTAATTTAATTTTCTCCCATTTTCTGTCCCCATTTTTTTCAAAATAAAGAATTTTCCATTAGAAAATCTAAGGCAGGATTAAATAGAATATGGTGTAAATTTGGAATATTTATAACAGTCTTGCTATTGTTAGGTAGGCTAGCCCAGTAAAAAAAAATTATATACAGGCCACAGAAAAGCGAAAGTTGCCCACCCATTAAGAGGCATCCACAGATACCTTTGATGAGATATAGAGCAAATCCCTTAAAGGAAGGTACCTCGTTGTTGGCGAGGGGCTCTTGATCCTAGGAAGTGGACCTATCTTCTTAGATGGAATCAGATCGCCTCCCATTCTCCATGCGCTATATTAGCTCCTCTGGATATAATAATAATAATAATAATAATAATAATAATACGGAACAATGGTGTCATTGCACAGTTCAGTAAACACGATGGTTGTGGCATGAAAGACAAGGAACAGTATAACATTCAGTTTTTACATTAGCAGCAAACATCCTGAGAGAGGAGACTACAGAGCGAGTAGTCCTGTTGCATGACCATATAGCAAGACGGAAGACGAGATATATAACTGAGTTATGTGTGACTGCATATGATACGAAAAATATCCTGCGTGATGTATCATGGCAGGTAAGGCATCTGATGGAGTATGATAGAAAATTTTCCTGCATGATAAAGTATACTACTAGGACAACCATCCTGTGTGATAAAGTATACTACTAGGACAACCATCCTGTGTGATAAAGTATACTACTAGGACAACCATCCTGTGTGATAAAGTATACTAGGAAAACCATCCTGTGTGATTGAATATGATGGGATATTCATTATTTTCCAAGTCTGAAAAATAGTAAGTGTTGTATTTAATATTTTTGTGGCGAATACTCTCATCAAAATTGAGTATGATCCCATACTTAACTCATGCATCAGCAGGAACCTACAAATTAATATTTACCAAAAATATCCTGTGGGGAATATTTTTAATCATATTTACTCGTGATATCACTAAGAGCTCTAATACAAAATGCTATTCTAAGGCATATTCTTAAAACTTTCTATGGACTAGATGAGTGTCGGTCATAAATATCTTTCAGAATTAATGTTGCTCCCCTGATCATGATAGCATATAATAATATCGAAATTCCATCAAGGGATACACAGAATTTCAAATCGTGATTCATGGTAGTGTAGAGGAAAACTGAAATTAAATGATTAAGACATTACGAAAATATCTATTGATAAAAATAACCCTAATCTAAAATTGCATATGTAAGACGTATGTGCTATTGATGTATTTTCAGTGTGGCTGCTTAAAGTGGGGTACGCCCTTGCACACCCACTGGGGGTCCTTAGTTGTAGCAAGTGTCACGTTACAAATAGCAAGCGCGGTATACTAATTAATGTTACTCGTAGATCAGTTTACTAATACACCTTATATTAAAAAAATATTTATCAAGTGAATATAGTTTGGTAGCGCGTATATTTCGCACTTAGCGAACGAATGATCGAACCTCCATCGCTCTGGGTTTGAATGACCCACACGGTTTTAATGTAAATCAAACAACCTCTTGGGACTGCTCCTAAAACAATATTAGAGTTGCTTGAGGTTGTGATAATCTGTGCCTCACGAAGCACTGACAGTGATAATGAGATAATATGTGCCTCACGAAGCACTGACAGTGATAATGAGATAATCTGTGCCTCACGAAACACTGACAGTGATGATGAGATAATCTGTGCCTCACGAAGCTCTCTGACAGTGATAATGAGATAATCTGTGCCTCGCGAAGCTCTTTGACAGTGATAATGAGATAATCTGTGCCTCACGAAGCACTGACAGTGACAATGAGATAATCTGTGCCTCACGAAGCTCTCTGACAGTGATAATGAGATAATCTGTGCCTCACGAAGCTCTTTGACAGTGATAATGAGATAATCTCTGCCTCACGAAGCTCTCTGACAGTGATAATGAGATAATCTGTGCCTCACGAAGATCTCTGACAGTGATAATGAGATAATCTGTGCCTCACGAAGCTCTCTTGACAGTGATAATGAGATAATCTGTGCCTCACGAAGCTCTCTTGACAGTGATAATGAGATAATCTGTGCCTCACGAAGCTCTCTTGACAGTGATAATGAGATAATCTGTGCCTCACGAAGCTCTCTTGACAGTGATAATGAGATAATCTGTGCCTCACGAAGCTCTCTTGACAGTGATCTGTGGGGCTGGCGTTGATTGTTCACTTGTTGGGTTTGGTCGATGGTTGCTACGGTACACTGTTGTTGGTCTCACGTGTTTAGTGACCCTACTGCTTCCTAACTTTTTTAACCTTTAGCCAATAACTTGTGTAACATATCCTGCAATACGATGTAAGTCATTTTCTTACGGGTGGATCAGTAAGCTAACGGAGAGTGTTGGTCAAAGAGGCCAAAAGTTAATGAGCGAGCCATCATATGATAAAGTCCCAAAAACAAAATCTTCCTACATCATTCTCTAACATGAGGTAATTTTTTACGTGTGCCCTCTCTTCAATTTTCTTAACAAAATATTTTCGTTCACCCTGTTAACTTGGACATAAGGTGAAAGAGAGGATGTATAACTTTTTGGCAAAATATAATGTACACATCTGAAAGAACTTGGGTTCGATTCCCGGACAAGACAATATGCATGAACAAGTCTTCTTGCACCTGATACCCCTTGTTTATCTAGCAGTAAATGGGCACCTGGGTGTTAGTAAACATTTGTGGTTAGCATACGAAGTAGGTAGAGTAGTATATTTTAGATTGGGTTGGACTTTGAAAATAAGCTGGTGTAGGATAACAGCTCTTACCCTGAAGAACGACGTTCCGGTCCGACTTGGACCATTTACAAGGCATACTAACATACGACGTTAAGGAAGCCAGTATATACTGGCTCCCTTACCGTCGTTTGTCAGTGTGACTTGTTAATAGGCCAAGTCGGACCGAAACGTTCTTCATAATATTCTGTTTATTATGTGCTGGTTATTTGTATATTGTTCCAGTCACGGTATTGTGCTTTTTTATTTTATTCTTTATGTAAAAAAAGTTGAACTCGAATAGCGTGACAAGTGTCACGATACACTCAGTTAACACGAAAATGGTTTATGCAGTGAATGTTGAGTAGGTGATAAACTAGAAAAGAATAACACCTTCCACAGCCTTTTATTAAACATTTTTATTAAACATTTTGCAAGACACACGAGCAGTACGGAAGCTGTATTAACTTTTCTCTTGGCCTTCAAGTTATACGTCACCTGTTATGGGACTTCCGTAGTGCTTGTGTTTCTTAACTTACATTGTGTCAGTATTTTATACCGCCTGTACCCAACTCATCAAAGAGCTGTGAAGAAAAGACACATAGAACAAGCGGCTTTTACTGGGCCAACGTTTCGCTCTGCGTAGAGCTTAAAACAAAGCAAACTGTCCCATTGAAAGTTTGGCCTGCAACATGTCATTTCTTCACTACTGTCATTAGTACGCTAGTTGAATCCCCACACAGCTCCCTTTTAACACTAATGTGGTTACTGAATTTCATGTTAGTAATTCAATATGAAACGTTGCATAATATTTTCACATGTTAATTGTAAGCATGTATACCGGACTCTAGTTACTCTATTTTCAGAAGGTTTATATTTGCTCCCATTGGAATTTATAACATGGGTAAAACCAAAAATATTATTTATTATTATCAAATATCCCTCGAAAAGGGATGTCTATAGTGGTCGAATTTTGTTTCTAAGGTTTTGATGCGATAACTTGAGAAAGCCTCTTCTGATCGGCTGTGTAACTGTCAACTTCCAAGACTTCAAACCTACAAAATTGGTGTATCTTAAAGGAAGGCTCGGATTGTTAAGGGACTGTATAAGCGCTATTTTATTTTAAAGATGTGTGGTATTATTTTCCAGATAAGTTTCTTAACTTTACAAACAATGATGTCTTTAATTGAAAATTTATAATATATTTTTCTTCCATAGATGCAAATTTGCCTGTTTTATAAAAAATAAAAGCGGGAACTATTGGTTTCTGTGCAATAACGGGAGAATCCCTCTTCAGATTACCAACTTAAAATATACAAAAGCTAATTCAAGATTTTAAAATATTTTTTAAAACGTTGTCCTAGCTGTCTTGCACATCTTGCATAGTAGAACAACTGCTGTGAGATTCATGAAGATCACTGTATAGTTGTATATATATGATGGTATACAATATGGGCGAGATGAAGGTTGAGGGACTGATTACCTCGTCTTTTGTATACGTATATTTCTACTGTTTTTTTTTTTTTCATTATGGGAAACGTCTACAATAAAGATACCCAAATGTTGCACATGTCTAATTCTTCATCACTGTATAGGTTTCTATTGTGTGGGTGTGCAATGCGCACCCACACAATAGAGAGTAGCTTACGACGACGTTTCGGTCTGACTTGGACCATTAGCAAAGTCACACTGTGACTTTGTAAATGGTAAGCTTCACTCTCCTATATGTGGGTTATTTGTGTATTGTTCCAGTCACGGTATTGTGGCTTTTTGTTCTCTCGCTTCACACGGCGAGGGCCTGGGTTCGATTCCCAGCGAGGGTAGAAACATTGGGCGTTTCTTTACACCGGTTGTCTATGCTCACCCATCAGTAAATGGGTACCTGGGTGTTAGTAGACTGGTGTGGGTCGCATCCTGGGACAAGGACATAATTTGAGGGAAATGCTCATCATAACAAGGGGCTTTCTATATAGTAGTATCATTGATGTCAGCTGTGGTCTGTATACCTTGTACATGTACTTGTAGTAAATAAAGATATTATTATACTAGTTGTTTATCTTTTATAACCACAAAACTCTATGGACCTAACCATCCTAGTTTCATCTTACTGGTTTCATTGTTTAGACTGGGTTGAGTTTTAGCTCCCGGAGCCTCTTGCAGCGACTGATCTACAGCTTATGTATCTCTTGAGGGTGTTGAGCTGCAGCTCCTGGGCCTTTTGAGGAATTAAGGTATAGGTAGTAGACGTAGTAGCTACTAGTTAAAGGCACTTGTCGATAGATACATGCCTTAGTGGGGTTGGCATTAAAAAGTAAAATACACACACAGTACATTCACCACCCACCCCAAAATATTTGTAGTCCCAATGTAGGGCAAAAGGTGAGTAGTATTTACTGTAAGAAGTCAGGTGTGGTAGCCCTCCTGGCCACCCCACCCACACATACTATACTACGATGCTTAAAGCTCCCTAGAGTGATAAACAGTACACTCATTACTTACCTTAAAATATTTGTAGTCTTAATGTAGGGTGAGAGGTGAAAAGTATTTATTTGTAGAAAGTCGTGTGGGAGGTATTGCATCCTGCCTGGCCACTCCCACTTACAACATTAAGCGCCCTAGAGCGATAAAATGCATATACAGTCCACTCATTACTTACCTTAAAATATTTGTGAGGTGAGTTTTATTTGTAGGAAGTCAGGTTTGGGAAGTATGGGTATTCAGCCAAGCAGCCCTCCCCACCCTACAACACCCACATGTAAGGTGTGTGTGTGTGTGTGTTTTGTGTGTTAGTTAGTTACCATTTTGTCCTAGGAACATGTCGATTAGACACTAGGCCTGTTGTATATATATGTGTGTGTGTGTGTGTTCAGGTATAGTAGTTCTTAGTTGTCAAAGGCACTGCTAGGACCAGATACTACTAGGATCAGGTCCTGCAAAGAACAGGTATGCAAGGTCAAGTAGTACTCGAACCAGGTACTGCTAGGACCACATACTATGGTAAAAAAAAATCATCCTTCTGGGGGCGGAGCAGCCTGGCGAGCAGCAGTGAAATTAATGCCAGTGTTTGTCACGTAGGGCTGGTTGTCTGGCCAACATATACGCTACTGTGTGTGTGTGTACTCAGAGTTGTACTCACCAAGTTGTTTGCGGGGTTCGAAACTCAGCTCCCCGTTCCACCTCCTAGACTACTTTGGAGGGCATCATTGATTTCTGGCCTCATGGGCCATATCATATCTACGCTTGAAGCTGTGTTTACCTGGAGAGAGTTCCGGGGGTCAACGCCCCCGCGGCCCGGTCTGTGACCAGGCCTCATGGTGGATCAGGGCCTGATCAACCAGGTTGTTACTGCTGGTCGCACGCAATCCAACGTACGAACCACAGCCCGGCTGGTCAGGTACCGACTTTAGGTGCCTGTCCAGTGCCTTCTTGAAGACAGCCAGGGGTCTATTGGTAATCCCCCTTATGTATGCTGGGAGGCAGTTGAACAGTCTTGGGCCCCTGACACTTATTGTGTTGTCTCTTAACGTGCTAGTGGCACCCCTGCTTTTCATTGGGGGGATGTTACATCGTCTGCCGAGTCTTTTGCTTTCATAGGGAGTGATTTTCGTGTGCAAGTTTGGTACTAATCCCTCTAGGATTTTCCAAGTGTATATTATAATGTATCTCTCCCGCCTGCATTCTAGGGAGTACAGGTTTAGGAACTTCAAGCGTTCCTAGTAATTGAGGTGTTTTATCGCAGTTATGCGTGCCATAAAGGTTCTCTGTATATTTTCTAGGTCAGCAATTTCACCTGCCTTGAAAGGTGCAGTTAGTGTGCAGCAATATTCCAGCCTAGATAGTGTATTGAGTTTGTATCCACCACTTCCCCATCTGCATGTGTGTGTTTAGTCATCTATGTGTACTCACCTATTTATGGTTACAGTAGTCGATTCTCAGATACTGGCCCGTCCCTGTGTGCGTGAGTGAGTGTGTGTGTGTGTACTCACCTAGTTTTGGTTGCAGGGGTCCAGTCGTAGCTCCTGGACCCGCCTCTTCAATGGCCTCTACTGGGTCACTCCCCGCACCATGAGCTTTATCATACCTCTTCTTAAAGCTATGAATGGATCATGCCTCCACTACATCGCTTCCCAAACTATTCCACTTCCTGACCACTCTGTGACTGAAGAAATACTTCCTAACATCCCTGTGATTTATCTGAGTCTTCAACTTCCAACCGTGTCCCCTTCTTGTTGTGTCCCATCTCTGGAACAGTCTGTCTCTGTCCACCTTGTCAATTCCTCTCAGTATTTTATATGTCGTTATCATGTCCTCCCTTTCTCTCCTGTCCTCCAGTGTCGTCAGGTCGATTTTCCTTAACTTCTCCTCGTAGGACATACCCCTTAGCTCCGGGACTATTCTTGTTGTAAACCTTTGCTCTTTTTCTAGTTTCTTTACGTGCTTGGCTAGGTGTGGGTTCCAAACTGGTGCTGCATACTCCAATATGGGCCTAACGTACACAGTGTACAGGGTCCTGAACGATTCCTTATTAAGATGTCGGAATGCTGTTCTTAGGTTTGCTAGGCGCCTGTATGCTGCAGCAGTTATTTGGTTGATGTGCGCCTCAGGAGATGTGCCTGGTGTTATACTCACCCCAACATCTGTTTCCTTGATTGAGGTTTGTAGTCTCTGTCCCCCTAGACTGTACTCCGTCTGCGGTCTTCTTTGCCCTTCCCCAATCTTCATGACTTTGCACTTGGTGGGGTTGAACTCCAGGAGCCAATTTCTGGACCAGACTTGCAGCCTCTCCAGATCCCTTTGTAGTTCTGCCTGGTCCTCATCCGATTGAATTCTTGTGTGTGTGTGTGTGTGTGTGTGTGTGTGTGTGTGTGTGTGTGTGTGTGTGTGTGTGTGTTCACCTAATTGTGGTTGCAGGGATCGAGACTTAGCTCCTGGCCCCGCAGGTGTGTGTGTGTGTGTGTGTGTGTCTGAATAAAAACCTAATCCAACTTTATCCTTCCTGCTCAAAGTCATTGCATGCCACCTCTTCTTCCTTGAATCTTATTCTACATGCTAGTCTTCACATTCTTATTTACCAGTGATTCTTGTTGGTGTGTGTTGCAGGATGGGCCGCAATCAAATGTACGGCAACGTCAACGGCTTGCCCGGGTTGCCTAAATCACAAATACCCCTCGGAGCGTACCCGCGCCCCCCGAGGATGCCAGTCCCGCCACCACCACAACCGAGGGTACGAACAGCACCAGCACCAGCACCTATACGACCCATTACTATTACCCAGTCTGATCCAATGGCAGGTAAGTCCCTTATTTGAAGTGTCAATATTATTCATGAGACGAACGGGTAAGACTGTGACACACTACCATTATGTAAGAGACAGCCTAAACTCCCAAAAGTTTTGTCCGTTTCCTAACATAAATCAGCTGTAAAGAAACATACTCCAGATGTTTAATTAATAAAATATTTGTGTCAAAGAGTGGGCATTGATGTGGGATACCTAAAAATATTCGATGATCTTAAGAAATGGTTGGTGCAGGTCGGCGACTGGACATGTTAGAACAGCGACTCAACGCCACAGAGCAGAGCAACAGAGCTCTCCTAGACGAGCTCGTACGTCTACAGCAAGATCTTAAGGTTGGTGTATTTACTTGTCTGTAGCTACAGACAGCGCGCTGTCTGTAGCTACACACAGCGCGCTGTCTGTAGCTACACACAGCGCGCTGTCTGTAGCTACACCCAGCGCGCTGTCTTAATAATCCGTGTTCCACTTTCACATATTTTCGTTTCATGAGAATATTAATTTTACTTTAAATTCATTACTGCACGTTCAGTATATTCATATCATTCTGTGAGGATTTAGCAATTTTTATTAATGTTACTCTTCATATAAAGATACACATTATGTGTGTTTTATGAGAGAGGGGGGGGGGGAGGACGGATAGAATTACGGACTGCAGAATTAGGCAGCTGTGTAAGTGAACTGAGAAATAAATTTTCGGACTTCGAGACTATCAGCAGTGGGAGTCAGGAACTAACCACAGCTCTCCTGGCCACAGCTGAACGTGAAGAAGAACGAGATGGGACTTGCCGAGGAGAAGGACGCCCTATCCCGTCTGGACGCTACACTCAAGCAGTCGCTGAACAAGAACTTCGAGTATGAGGACAGAATCAAGCGATGTGAGGACGCAATTAAGGTAATTTGTCCTTACGCTGAAGGAACTGTTATTCAAACAACCTTGGGTACACTCGCAGTGTGCAATATTATTCCTACATGATAATTACATTGTGGGTACAGCAGCTACTCATGTTTACCCGTCGTAATGGATTTGACACGAGGCAGCTGAAGTTACTGTCACATGGGGATTACTATCTAAGGGTCTGTTCCACTCAACAAGAGAATGGTGAGCGGAACACATTAAAACCTGACTTTTATTCTTCACTAGAATTTTATATTTTTTTTTCTTGCATTCATTGACAAATTAGTCTTTTCACAGGTACTCAAAACTCCTGCTACTTTCTTCCCCTCATCAGTGAAAAGAAAGAAAGTGGCACATGAAAAAATGTGAATCTTTGCAAAACTATACTTATTACATATGACTATTAAAAAAGCTAAATACTAGTGTAGAAGATTGCTATCCTTCCCTCTACCATGGATCTATTGCAATGGGTCCTGCAAGACGCAGAAATAACAAATAAAAGGCAGGTGTTTTGCGGGCGTGTAGTGTTTTCGGAGGATTCATTTCATCTTATTTGCTACAGGAGAATCGGAATGCCATGCAACAGATGGCGTCCCACACCAACAGCATGGAGCGTGCCATCGCCGCCTCCCAGCAGGAACAGATGGAAGGTCGCAGTAACAATACCCAGAAGTGAGATGAACTTTCAAGCATCACTGTCCCCTCATCCTCTTCCTACTCTTGCCATTATCATCTATTGATGCGATATAATTTACTCTTTTTGATATTATTTGCTCATTTATGCAGTATTCCACTGTTAATTTATTGGCGTCATCTTCTGTTGTTGACTTTGCAGATGATGACAAAAGGTGCCACCATTAGTGTAATTAGGTTTATTTCACAAAACGTTGACATTATTTAATATTTTTAATGTCCCCATCAGTTATTGATACAAGCTTATGCTGGCGTCATCAGCAGTTGTAACTGACATCATCACCTGTTTGTAGCATAGCGTACCAACCTGGTGTTATCATTCGTTATATATTTGTTAAATTTAGCTGTTAACTACAACAATAAAAACTTTTGTGTGTGTGTATATATATATATATATATATACTATTTCTCTTTTTACAGACTAGTCAAAACTTCATCTCATTAGCCATTACCCTAGTCAACACTAACGTTATCCACCACCCTATCCAACAATAGCACTGTCCATCACCCTATCCAACACTAACATTATCCACCACCCTATCACTCATACTACCTAAACCCCTTCCCATTGTAGACTGCAGGAGTATCGACATGAAGTGATGGCCATGAACCAGAGTAAGGAGCAGCTGGAGCGACTTTGCTTCTCACTAAGAGATGAGATGCGTGAGACTGCCACCAAGGTGGACACCATCACCCAGGAGTTGACATCTCTTGAGGCTAATATCAGGATGCAAGGCAGACTCCTGGAGGACAACAGTAAGAGAAACTTGGTAAGAAATATTGCACTAAAATATATCTACACACACAAACATGTATATATGCAAGACAAGCCCAGGTTGGGGGGGAAATCTTTAGCTCAAGTACTTTCACACTTCTCAGTGCGTCATCAGAAGCTATGCAGTGTTGCAAGGCAGCAACTGAAGGAGTGAGGGGAAGTTTCCTCAGAGTAGCGCAGTGCGGGTTTATCACCTGCCGCAGTTAGTTGGGTTTCAAACCTAACAGATTAACCGGTGTGCAGTTTGTGTAGCGGCAGCAACACAAACTGGACACGAGTTTGTGTTCTGTGTAGAACTGGTGAAGTAAAAAGTATCTTGCATATTACACAGACTCCAGTATTGCCTACTCCCATCGTGCCGTTGATGCCCCTGCCTCCCCAGGATAACAAGATGTCTGAGACAGCCAGGCTGGCTCTGGAGGGCAAGTGAGTACGCTCTTGAGTTGCATATAAATAGTTCATTACCACTGAAGCTTGTTCAGCTATCAAAACTTTGCGGCCAGTCCCTGGACCCATTATGTACCTCTGTAATCTTTTGACTACCGCCCACAGGATGGGTATGGGGTGCATAATAAAGATATTAAACTAATGAGTTGTTTGCAACTTATTTTGGTGTATGTTGTATTTGAGTAACATATATGTGGCGTGCTTAGTGTTATTTTAGTTTATTTTAGAGTTTGTGGGTAGTAGTGTTATAGCTTTAGGGATAGCCTATAATGTGCTGAAGAATAAAAGGAGCAATACTGTGACTTGATCAATACACAAATAACTCGTACATAGAGAAAAGCTTACGCCGATGTTTCGACCCTACTTGGACCTAAGCTTTCTCTCCCCTGTGTGCTGGTTATTTGTGTACTATAATGTGCTGGGGTGTAAAGTGTTAGAATGGTATATATTAACTTAGTGTGGTGTGTATAGTGTTAGGGTAATGTATACTATATTAATATGGTGTGTATAGTGTTAGGGTAATTAATATATTGTGATGTGTGTAATTTTTGGGTACTGTACACTGTTAGAATGGTGTATATAGTGTTAATGTTATTGAGGCATGTATAGTGTTAATGTATACTATGTTAGTTTCGTGTGTATAATGTTAGATTAATGTCTACTATGACAGGTGTTATAAGAACATAAGAACATAAGAATGGAGGAACACTGCAGAAGGCCTACTGGCCCATACAAGGCAGGTCCATATCAAAACCACCACTACCTAAGAATTTATTCCCGTACTCACGACACCAATCAGACCCAGCCCCTCCCACTCATATATTTGTCCAATCTCTTTTTAAAGCCACCCAAGGTTATACCATACTTGAACTATATACTACTCGTACCAGAGCTATTTATTCCATGAAATTATTTATCTATGCTAGGATCTATCTATATATAATTTATATATTTATTTGAGTTATATCGCAGTGGTAATTGAGTTGTAATGACTGACTGCAGGATTATCCAGATGAACACCACCATTCAGGACCTGACACAGAGGCTTAACCACGAAGTCAAGAAGAGAGATAAAATTGAGACGGACATCAACACCAGGTAACCAACTCCCTCATTCTTGTCTCGGTAGTTACGTTCTCGGTAAATGGATACATATGCAACTAATGTGACATTTGATTGTGGCAACGTTTCGCTCTCCAGGAGCTTTGTTAAGCCGTAACAGCTTGACAAAGCTCCTGGAGAGCGGAGCGTTGCCACAACAAAATGTCACATTAGTTGCTTCTGTGTCCAGTTACCTAACATTTTGTCGGTAATTATATCATTATTACTAGTTACTTTCTCCTCTATTTCATCGTTACGCCTCAGTCATATTCTGATATTCTATCCTTATTCTTGTTCATATCTGATTCGTTTATCTTATTGAACTCTTTTTATATTCTTATTTCTTATAATTGTCCTCTTCCATGTCTTTATTTCTCTATCCCTCTTTTTCTTACGCTTTCGCCTTTTTATATTTGCCCACTTTTTTGTGTTTTTATATTTGATCTTTGCATTTTTCTTATTTTTTATGAATGGTATACAGAACCGACGGGTACGTGAATGAAACACATGTCCAGAACTTGGCATTCACAGGAAAGATACAAAAGTATTGCACATGTGGCTTGTCAGCTTTGTATATTAATATAAGAACATAAGAACATAAGAAAGAAGGAACACTGCAGCAGGCCTACTGGCCCATGCGAGGCAGGTCCAAGTCTCCCGCCGGCTTAAGCCAATGCCCTGACCCAGCCAGGTCAGGTTACATTCACTTAAGGAAGGAGCACGGCTTCTGACCTAGTAACACAAACTAGTCAGGTACAACTCACACCCACCCGCACCCACTCATATTTATCTAGCCTATTTTAAAACTACACAACGTTTTAGCCTCTATAACTGTACTCGGGAGTTTGTTCCACTCATCGACAACTCTATTACCAAACCAATGCTTTCCTATATCCCTTCTGAATCTGAATTTATCCAACTTAAAGCCATTGCTTCGAGTCCTGTCAATACAAGATATTTTTAGCACGCTATTTACATCCCCTTTATTTATTCCTGTTTTCCATTTATATACCTCAATCATATCCCCCCTAATTCTACGCCTTTCTAGAGAGTGCAGATTCAGGACGGTAATATAAAACTAATAAGTTAAAAGAGCCAGGATCTGAGACTCGACCTCTGCAACCATAAATAGGTGAATAAACACACACACACCTTTCTACTTCACTAGCCATCAACCGCCTTACCACCCGCTGTAACTTTCTCTGGACAAATAAACACATAAGCAGTATAATGTGATCCTTTATTGACAACGTTTCGCCCACACAGTGGGCTTTATCAAGTCACAAACAGATCTACCTGGGTAAATAGTACATGAGTATTTATAGGATGGAGAGTCAGGTGAAGAATGCTGAGTAGGTTGGATTTGAGAAGTGCCTTTAAGGTCTTTTATTTTTCCATCGGGTAGGTACTTTATACCATTTATCTGCATAAGTCTCTCGCAGGATGAACGAGTTACTGGAGGACTACAGCCATACCAAGGTAGAGAAGGACAGGGAGTTGCGTGACTTTGACGAGAAGATGAGGGAACTTCAGTCTGGATTCAGCGCCAGCGAGAAGAAAAGGATTCTCATGGAGATCTCGTCCGTCACCCAGGAGCTTTCTCGCAAGATTGACGAAAAGTGTGTATATCGCATCCTTTCTAACTTTTATTATTTTAAAGGGGGCTTTCATGCTGGCGAAGGTCTCTGGATCCAAGGAATTGAAGCTATTCTTCCATTCGTGATCATCTTCCATTCTCTAGGCCTAGTATAACACTTCCTGGTTTAGCGCTTCTCCGTAAATATAATGATAATACTTTAATTTAAGAACATAAGAAAAATAGGAACACTGCAGCAGGCCTACTGACCCATGCGAGGCAGGTCCATCACTCCCCGGCTTAGACCTGACTACCTGGAGTTAACCCTCTCCAGGTAAACTCCAGGTACTCAGGTCACTTCCACTTAAGGAAGGAGCACGGCATAAGACCTAGTAGCACAAGCTAGTCAGGTCCAACTCACACCCACCCACACCCACTCATATATTTATCTAACCTATTTTTAAAACTACACAACGTCTTAGCTTCTATGACGGTACTCAGGAGTTTGTTCCACTCATCCACAACTCTGTTACCAAACCAGTGCTTTCCTATATCCTTCCTGAATCTGAACTTTTCCAACTTGAAATCATTGCTGCAAGTCCTGTCTTGGCTGGATATTTTCAGCACGCTATTTACATCCCCTTTATTTATTCCTGTTTTCCATTTATACACCTCAATCATATCCTCCCTAATTCTACACCTTTCTAGAGAGTGCAGATTCAAGGCCCTCAGTCTATCCTCATAAGTTAGGTAAAAGAACACAAATGCAACTAATGAGACATTTTATTGTGGCAACGTTTCGCTCTCCAGGAGCTTTGTCAAGCCGTTACAAACAATGCATGGACACACAGGGTATATATAGGTTCAGGGTGAGGTGTAATACTAGTGGTGGTAGAGGTAGTAGTGATATAAGTCGTAGTAGTAGTAGTAATACAATAAGGTATAACAATCAACTTGCACATGAGTAAAGTTGATAAAATCAATACTTGGGTAGTATAAAATAGTTAGACAAATATTTCTGTTGGAGGTTGGAAAGAGAAGGGCCTGTAGCAGTGTTCCACATCCGCGAAGTGCTTGTGTAGTAGGAGAGACTATGAGATGGTAGGGTTTACTGTTTTCAGGAGGATTCTTGCTAAGACTTCAGAGATGGTAAAGCTGCCTTGAAGTGCCTTGAATCAGCACTTATCGCTGTTTCTAACACAATTAAACAAAACAAAGGCAGCTTTACCATCTCTGAAGTCTTAGCAAGAATCCTCCTGAAAACAGTAAACCCTACCATTTCATAGTCTCTCCTACTACACAAGCACTTCGCGGATGTGGAACACTGCTACAGGCCTTCTCTTTTCCAACCTCCAACAGAAATATTTGTCTAACCTATTTTTATACTACCCAAGTAATTGATTTTATCAACTTTTACTCATGTGCAAGTTGATTGTTATACCTTATTGTATTACTACTACTACTACGACTTATATCACTACTACCTCTACCACCACTAGTATTACACCTCACCCTGAACCTATATATACCCTGTGTGTCCATGCATTGTTTGTAACGGCTTGACAAAGCTCCTGGAGAGCGAAACGTTGCCACAATAAAATGTCTCATTAGTTGCATTTGTGTCCTTTTACTTAACATATTGTCGGTAATTCTACCAATATTAATACTATCCTCATAAGGAAGATTTCTGATACATGAAATCAACTTTGTCATCCTCCTCTGTACGTTTTCCAGAGCATTTATATCCATTCTGTAATACGGTGACCAGAACTGTGCAGCATAATCTAAGTGAGGCCTATCCAAGGATATATAGAGTTGAAGAACAACCTGAGGACTTCTTTTATTTATACTTCTTGATATGAAGCCAAGGATTCTGTTAGCTTTGTTGCGAACACTTATGCACTGTTGTCTTGGTTTCAGATTACTGCTAACCAGAACTCCTAAATCTTTTTCGCAATCACAAGTATTAAGATCTACATTATTCAGTTTATATGTGGCATGGTTATTGTCCTGCCCAACATTTAGAACTTTGTATTTGTCTACATTAAACTGCATCTGCCACTTCTCCGACCACTGCATCAGTCTATTCAAATCATCCTGGAGTGCTCTAATGTACTCATTAGAATGAATTGGACGGCCTATTTTGGTGTCATCAGCAAATTTGCTTATGTTGCTATTTATTCCCTCATCTATGTCGTTTATGTAAATTGTGAACAACAAGGTGCCCAAAACTGACCCCTGTGGGACACAGCTTGAGACGTGCCCCCATTCTGATTTCTCCCCATTTATGCAAACTCTCTGCCGCCTATTTGTCAACCATGCCTCTACCCAGGAAAAAAAATCTCCTATTCCGCGTGCCTTAAGTTTCCTCAATAGCCTCTGATGTGGAACTCTATCGAAAGCCTTACTGAAGTCCATATACACAATATCATATTCATTGTTAAATTAGACATATATGCAACACTTGGGTATCTTTATTGAGGAAACGTTTCGCCACACAGTGGCTTCATCAGTCCAATACAAAGAAGAAAGTAGTAATAAAAGGAGGAGTTTTAGGTAATCAGTCCTCGGCCTGGAGTCGATGTGTTCAGTCCATCAATCTTGAAGTAAATACAACATAAGGCAAATGAAGTTGCTATATACTGTAGCAGGTGAGATGAAGCAGGAGGAGGCGGGGTCATGTGGTATCATCCACTAGTCAAGTAAGTCCTTGTCAAAGGTTTGGACAAATGTTGAAGAATCCTTTGTATCAAGATCCTAAGAAGTTGCTGTGTCAGACAGGATGTAGATGAATGGTTCAGAGAACCGACAAGTTGTTAAATTAGACACATATGCAACACTTGGGTATGTGTCTAAATTAGACATATGTGTCTAATTTAACAACTTGTCGGTTCTCTGAACCATTCATCTACATCCTGTCTGACACAGCAACTTCTTGGGATCTTGATACAAAGGATTTTCAACATTTGTCCAAACCTTGGACAAGGACTTACTTCGACTAGTGGATGATACCGCTATGACCCGCCTCCTCCTGCTTCATCTCACCTGTCTACAGTATATAAGCAACTTCTATTTGCCTTATGTTGTATTTACTTCAAGATTGATGGACTGAACACATCGACTCCAGGCCGAGGGACTGATTACCTCAAACTCCTCCTTTTATTACTTTCTTCTTTGTATTGGACTGATGAAGCCACTGTGTGGCGAAACGTTTCCTCAATAAAGATACGCAAGTGTTGCATATGTGTCTAATTTAACAACTTGTCGGTTCTCTGAACCATTCATCTGCATCATATTCATTACCATGATCTGCCTCCTCAAACACCTTAGTGAAAAAAGTTAGTAAATTCGTAAGACAGGAACGCCCCTTAGTAAAACCGTGTTGAGATTCATTAATCAATTTATACCTTTCAAGATGGTTACGAATTTGCATCACTGTGTAGTGTATAATATTAGCAGTCAGAAAATCTGATTATATTTGACACTGAAATTTTAATTTTTGACATTTCCAGTGCATATAAAAAAATCTTGAATTATTAATATTTAATAGTGAGTTATGTATGGACGCACACAGGTGCACCTTGCAAGTCACCTTTAAAAGTAGAGGAATATTTTTTCCAGACACAACGTACTCTCAGACCTCTAGTGTTCCCTTTCTCTCTGTTAATCGAAACTAAACACATTCTCTGCTAATCCTTGGTCACTTGTACTTCGTCGATACACTGATCAGTGATCAAACACCAAAGCCAACAATTTATCTCATATTTTTTTGTAAATTAGTTCTAGTCTCATTCACCATTGGCTACTTTTTCTACTTTTACCTTCCTTACTGACCATACCACTGGTGGGGTTAGAACCCGCGATATGGTTTGTTTGCAATCGTGTCATTACGATTTCGTGAGTCACCTTCCTTACTGATTCAGTCGTCCTTCATACTCACTTTTGGCATTTCACTAATTCGAAAATACCCTCTTCCTTCGTATTCCAAGAATTTAATTTCTTTTTCCCACTTCATCGTGTGCAGTCAATGATATCTTGAACATTTCTCTCCATTATCTAACACTTATACCTTCCCATGCAGCATCTTGCCACTTACACTCAAAACAAATTCCTTTGCTTCTTAAGTTTCCTCATTCTATTTGTCTCTCTCCAAAACTTATTTTCAGCAAAATTTGTTTAACACATTTGTTGAGAGGTAACTGTTGAGTGTGATGTGTACAGAGAGGCCAAGCTGCGGGATGACACTGTACACAAACTGACGGTGATCCAGAACACCCTCCTGGAGGAGAACAAGCGGAGGACCGACAAGGAGAAAGAGCTGCAGGACAAGGTGGAAGCTCAGTTAAAAGAAGCTAAATTGTACGGAGACGAAAGCACAGACTCCCTGAGGAAGCACATTGATGTGAGTGTGTTACTGGTTACCTCTTGCTATATTTCACTAATCTTTTGATATGATAGTTACTTTTTTAACGAAATGGATCGATAAATTAGTGGAAAGTATCTGTCAAATTACTAAACCCTAAATTGAGGAAGACATTATATAACTTAAGACCTGAGTCAACAGAAAATTTTCTATTTCTCCTGAATAACAATATTTCCTCCTCCCCCTTCCTTCTAGTTATGTGTCTCGCAAACATTACTTATTTATCATTATTATTTGGAGTACTGTATGCTTGAGGATGGCTTTTCTGCCATACTATATCACATAGTATGAATTTCACACAGTACATGTGACAACCATCTTATGTGATGGAGTATGAGGGAAAAACTATCCTTGTAGTGTATCCAACCGTAGTTATCTCATATTCTAATCTTGCAAGATGTCATACATCTAAGAGTAGCTGCATATTAATAAAAAAAATGAGAGCAACTGTTATCTGTTTTAAAGAATAAAGTACGTATGATATTAGTGTACAGGATAATTGTAGCCTTAATGACTCACATATAGTTGGTAGGCTTTGGACTTAATTGAGTTAGTAACTGAGCATCGTGTGTGCCTGCAGCAACACGGGGAGCTGACCAGAAACAAACATGAGGAGATGAAGAGTCACATCAACGAATTGGACAATCAGCTAAAGACCCACCGTTTGGAGCACCAGAAAGTGTTGGCTGCTGAGATCACTGACAGACAGAACAGCATCAAGGTACCTAAAAGCCATCATATAATTAGTTCAATTTGATTCCTAAGTTGTCACATACTTCACAACTACACCACAAATTGGAGATGAAACTAGACGATATGTCGGCCCGTCGTGGAACGTTATTAAGTCAGGTGTCCAGCACGGATAGGAAGATCATTTTAGGTAAATGAATACAGATGCAATTAATGTGACATTTTATTGTGGCAACCTTTCGCTCTCTTGGAGCTTTGTAAAGCCATTACATAACCATTATTACTAAGATCGTTTTAGTTTCAACTTCACTATGTGGAGTAGTTGTGAATTGTTCCAGCCATAGTACCGTAACCTTTATTTTTTGTCCTGTGATTTTTAAATACAAATCGAATTTAATTTTAAATCTAATCAGCTCTGATTTCAGAGTGGAGAGAGAACCATTTTGTGTCTGCTACTTGCATATCACAAAATTATGTTTAATACCTCTCTCCACCTCTTCTTATGGAAATAATATTACAACATAACGTATCAAATAGTAGGCTTTATACCTTGAATTAAGTCACAGTCTCTCTCTTGAGCAATTCCAACTCTGCAGGAAGGAAACCTATAAAACTGCCGTGTTGCTACTGAACCCATAGTGGAATGTTTGTTGATATTTCATCGCATTGCTAAAGTCTCCTATATTATCTTGTTTAAAAACACGTCCTATGGAGTTCATTACCATGTTACTTGGTCATGGTTGTGACCAGAGCTACCTGGAGTTCAGTACCTTTGTACCTTGTTCAGCTATCAAAACTTTGGGGCCCAGTCCCTGGACCCATTATGTACCTCTGTAATCCTTTGACTACCGCCCACAGGATGGGTATGGGGTGCATAATAAAGGTATTAAAGTAGGACAAGAAAGGCATCCCTCGTGATGGCTTTTGATATGAAAACCATCCTTGTGATGGAGTATGACAGGCAAAACCATTCTGTAAAGTGGAGTGTGACCAGAGAACCATCCTGCATGGTTGGTGTATTAAGTAAAAAAATAGTTCATATTCTAACCTTATTAAATTCTATACATCCAGATAGCCACATAATCTAGTGAATCAAAGTTAGGCAATTAAAAATCTCTAAATGAAGACATCAAGGTAAAGTTTCAGTTATTATATATTCAAATTCATATTTCCCAAAAATAAAATTCGTACTTTATGTACGTTTGCAATCTTTTTACAGTAAGTACTCATTCCGTACTGTCTTGACTATTCGTGGCAGGTTTTAGAGGGCAAACTTTATGACGTGGACGATCGCTCGAGGCTGGGCATATCTGAGCTGCAAGCGGCCATAGGCAACGTCAACAAGAACACTCCGAATCAGAAACCTGCACCTGACATCGATGAAGTCAGTTTTCCATCTTTTATATTTTATTTTAACATTTACTTCTAATAGATCTACATGTATATGCACATAACAAACACGCATAATGACACTGTTGGCTCACGCTTTCTAGATTGGCAGGGTTTTAGGAATATTTTTAGTGGTTGTTGTTTGTTTGTTTGATTAAAATGAGAGTTTTAAGGTGATACTCACCGTTGTGGGTAGCATTCAGTAACAAATTTCTATGCAAACAATATTCTGATATCCATAGTGATTTTATTTTAATAAGTCATTGTGTAACTATTGGTATTTCATTTGGTAATAATTAGTGTAGCGACATCAACTTACAGCTTAGAGAAAACATCAAAAATTATAATATATTTCTCAGTGCGTCATCGAGGACTGTTTGTCTTATTTCCACTGGAGTCCTTCAGTCTTGTCCCCCGGGATACGACTCACACCAGTCGACTAACACCAAGGTACCTATTTGCTTGCTGGGTGAATAGGGACAACAGGTGTAAGTATTGAAGAACCACAGTGAAAATCAAACAGACAGTCCTCGATGACGCACCGACTTTCTTGGGTTATCCTGGGTGACTAACTCTCCGGGGTTAAAAATCGAACAAAATCTTATCTTATCTCTTACCAACAGATCCTCAGGTTGAAGGCTGAGAATAATAATGGCATACGTGAACAGAATGCTAAGGACGTAGCTCGCTTGGAGAACCGCCTCAGTGAGGTAGAAACGAAGCTAAAACAGCAAGACGAAAGCATAGACAACAAAATACAGGCTGTGAGTATAGCCACATAAATAATTATCGTAATGTATAAAATTAAGTCACTTCGAATCACTACCTAGTTTAATTGAATGATTTTGCCACTTAATGTGTTAAGTACCTGATCATGAAGACTGCAATAAACTACAATGTTTGATCTCACTAACAGTCCAAGGATCATGGTCAGTCTGCCAATACCATCATGGGTGACAAGATGCAACAGCAGATCGATTCTTTGATTTTCACCCAAGGGCGTCTTAGGAAGGATGTTGATGCGTTGCAGACTAAAGTACAGGTGAGATAACAAACGTCAGGTGGGTGTAGGTGGTCCCTATATGCAGCAAAATCAGTCTCAGAGCAGACATTTTTCATCGATATCCTGCCATTTCCACAATACTTGTCTTTGTCAGTGTGGTTAAAGTTTTATCACTTAGCTCTCTCTTGCAGGATGCTCCCAAAAATATAGAGAATCTGAAGGGCCAGTTGATTGATGCAGAGTCTAAAATGAGTGCCAAACTAGACCAGGAGAGGAAGGAAAGGATGGATGACGTAAAGGAACTCAGAGACGATATCGATCGTATCATTGGCAAGGGAGAGAAGAATACGGCATCGTTGGTTAGCTTGGTGAGTGTGTGTGTGCCTGTGACACTTCATCAGTCATTAATTATTATATGTAAAATAACTTGTAGAGTGCCTACTTAGTAATTATGTACAGATTATGATGCCTTTGATGTGTCAAGCTTCCGCAGGAGTCTCATCACTGCTTCAAATCCTAGTTACAATTTTTCTTATCCATCTCATCTGATATCTCTGCCCTCGGTGGTTTGTCAAGAAGAGCAGTGTGCAGGTTCCATAGCTCAGTGGTACAACGTTAAGTTCACCATCAAAAGAACCAAGGTCCCAACACCTGGTGTGCTTGTTCATATAGCAATAAATAGAGTCAGCCGACTGTTGTGAATCGCATCCTAGGGATGGATCAAAAGATCCCAACAGGTTTGCTTTCTTCGGGTTGTCCTGGATTGTTGGTTTATTAAATTACCTAGGTTATATCGAAAAAATTCTACATTTGTTGTTTTCTCCCCCTTCTCATGCTAGAACCATTGGTTCTGTACTCACCTATACTCAGCCATATATGGTCGCAGGGGTCGACTCCTGGCTCCCGGCCCCATGTAAGGGTGTATGTGCATGTGCCTGCCATTCATTCCTTAATTAATATTAATTACCACAGGCGCGGCTGAACCAGGACGTGGACGAGACGCAGACAGGGATGAAGAAACTGGCCGAGGCGGTGCACGTGGTGAAAACGACGCTCTCCACCAAGCTGAAGGACGAGATCAAGCTGCGGGAGCAGGAGAGTGTCATCGTGCGGCGCGACGTGGACCGACTCAACACCAAGTATGCTGAGCTCAGGGAGAAGATGACCACCGCTGCGGCATCTTAGCTTCCTCAACTCCCTTACCAACAACAACAATAATAATAATATTAATAATAAATATATTTTAAAAAGTACACGTTACAAAGTTGTGTTAACTGCTTGTGTATTCTTTAAAAAAAATCCTAATACTAATCTTTTTATCGTGTTTATTCTATGTAGGCAAGATGAAAGTTACAAATTACGATTAATTTACTTGTAAGAAATAATTCAGTATAAAACAATGAATGCTGGAAGAGTTGAAGAAAAAGGTTTGGCGCTCGTAGAACATTATTAATTACCTAATGTTTGTATTGTACGTGGATTTTTTTATGCTTTAAAACGTGTGCATTATTTAACTGAAGTTTGAAAATATGTAACCAATATAATAAAAGCTGGAAAATAATATTCCTTTATCAATACAGTGGAGGAAAAGAAACTTAGAATTAGCTTGTTCATTAATTATTGCCAACAACAGTTTGTTGCGCACACGTAACTGTTGTTCATCTATATTTTAGTTTTGGATATAAGTGACCACCTGCCCCACGACGTGCTATAAGAGCAACAATGTCTGGTTTATCTGTGCAGGATTGCAATGTTGAGTGTGCTCACACCTCATAATAAGTAGCAAAATATTATTACAATCCAGACTAAGCGCTAAACAAGCAAGGGTACTACAGTGCTGCAGCGAAACAGGTCACAAAGGGTTTTTATGAGTCATGGGCAAATAGGTAGATATTACAGAGGCGGGTCATTTCATTCATCAAGGTATCATCATTTTTTTAACAAGTCGGCCGTCTCCCACCAAGGCAGGGTGACCCAAAAAGAAAGAAAATCCCCAAAAATAAAATACTTTCATCATCATTCAACACTTTCACCACACTCATACATAATCACTGTCTTTGCAGAGGAGCTCAGATACGACAGCTGAGAATAGTCCCTCCCAGCTGTCACTATCCCAGACCCTCCTTTAAAGTGCAGGCATTGTACTTCCCATTTCCAGGACTCAAGTCCGGATAAATCAATAACCTGAATCCCTTCACTAAATATTACCCTGCTCACACTCCAACAGCTCGTCAGGTCCCAAAAACCATTCGTCTCCATTCACTCCTATCTAACACTCTCACACACGCTTGCTGGAAGTCCAAGCTCCTCGCCCACAAAATCTTTACCCCCTCCCTCCAGCCTTTTCGAGGACGACCCCTACCCCTCCTTCCTTCCCCTACAGATTTATACGCTCTCCAAGTCATTCTACTTTGATCCATTCTCTCTAAATGACCAAACCACCTCAACAACCCCTCTTCAGCCCTATGACTAATACTTTTAGTAACTCCACACCTCCTAATTTCCACACTCCGAATTCTCTGCATAATATTTACACCACACATTGCCCTTAGACAGGACATCTCCACTGCCTCCAGCCTCCTCCTTGCTGCAGCATTTACAACCCATGCTTCACACCCATATAAGAGTGTTGGTAACACTATAATTTCATACATTTCCTTCTTTGCCTCCATAGATAACGTTTTTTGTCTCCACAGATACCTCAACGCACCACTCACCTTTTTTCCTTCATCAATTCAATGGGTTAACCTCATCCTTCATAAAAACATCCGCTGACAAGTCAACTCCCAAATATCTGAAAACATTCACTTCTTCCATAATCCCTCTCTCCAATGTGATATCCAATTTTTCTTTATCTAAATCGTTTGATACCCTCATCGCCTTACTCTTATCTTTGTTCACTTTCAACTTTCTGCCTTTACACACTCTCCCAAACTCGTTCACAAACCTTTGCAACTTTTCTTTAGAATCTCCCATAAGCACAGTATCATCAGTAAAAATAACTGTGTCAACTCCCATTTTGTACTTGATTCCCCATAATTTAATCCCACCCCTCTCCCCAACACCCTAGCATTTACTTCTTTTACAACTCCATCTATAAATATATTAAACAGCCATGGTGACATTACACATCTCTGTCTAAGACCTACCTTTACCGGGAAGTAATCTCCCTCTCTCCTACATACCCTAACCTGAGCCTCACTATCCTCATAAAAACTCTTTACAGCATTCAGTAACGTACTACCTATTCCATATACTTGCAACATCTGCCACATTGCTCCCCTATCCACTCTATCATATGCTTTTTCTAAATCCATAAATGTAATGAAAACTTCCCTACCTTTATCTAAATACTGTTCACATATATGCTTCACTGTAAACACTTGATCTACACATCCTCTGCCCACTCTAAAACCTCCTTGCTCATCTGCTATCCTATCCTCTGTTTTACCTCTAATTCTTTCAATAATAACCCTACCATACACTTTACCTGGTATACTCAGTAAACTTTTTTTTTTCAACAAGTCGGTCGTTTCCCACCGAGGCAGGGTGACCCAAAAAGAAAGAAAATCCCCAAAAAGAAAATACTTTCATCATCATTCAACACTTTCACCACACTCATACATAATCACTGTCTTTGCAGAGGCGCTCAGATACGATAATTTTTACAATCTCTTGTCACCCTTCCCTTTATATAAAGGAACTATACACGCTCTCTGCCAATCCTTAGGTACCTTCCCCTCTTTCATACATTTATTAAACAAAAATTCCAACCACTCCAACACTATATCCCCCCTGCTTTTAACATTTCTGTCGATCCCGTCAGTTCCTGCTGCTTTACCCCCTTTCATTCTACGTAATGCCTCACGCACCTCCCCCACACTCATATCCTGCTCTTCCTCACTTCTAAAAGATGTTATACCTCCCTGGCCAGTGCATGAAATTACCGCCTCCCTTTCTTCATCGACATTTAAATGTTCCTCAAAATATTCCCGCCATCTACCCAATACCTCCAGCTCCCCATCTACTAACTCCCCTACTCTGTTTTTAACTGACAAATCCATTCGTTCCCTAGGCTTTCTTACCTTGTTTATCTCACTCCAAAACCTTTGTCTTATTTTCCGCAAAATTTCTTGACAGTGCCTCTCCCACTCTTTCATCTGCTCTCCTTTTGCACTCTCTCACCACTCGCTTCACCTTTCTTTTACTTTCCATATATACTCTGCTCTTCTTACAACACTTCTGTTTTGTAAAAACCTCTCATAAGCTACCTTTTTCTCTTTTATCACACCCTTTACTTCATCATTCCACCAATCACTCCTCTTTCCTCCTGCACCCACCCTCCTATAGCCACAAACTTCTGCCCCACATTCTAATACTGCCTTTTTAAACAATCCCTACCCTCTTCAACTCCTTCCCCCCCACTATTCATACTTGCATTTACCCACCTTTCTGCCAAAAGTTGCTTATATTTCACCCTAACTTTCTCCTCCCTTAGTTTATACACTTTCACCTCTCTCTTACTTGCTGTTGCCATTTTCCTTATGTCTCATCTACCTCTTACTCTAACTGTAGCTACAACTAAATAATGATCCGATATATCCGTTGCCCCTCTAAAAACATATACATCCTGAAGCCTACCCATCAACCTTTTATCCACCAATACATAATCTAACAAACTACTTTCGTTACGTGCTATATACCTTGTATACTTATTTATCTTCTTTTTCATAAAATATGTATTACTTATTACCAAACCTCTTTCTACACATAGCTCAATTAAAGGCTCCCCGTTTTCATTTACCCCTGACACACCAAATTTACCTACTACTCCCTCCAGAACATTTTTACCCACTTTAGCATTGAGATCCCCAACCACAAGTACTCTCTCACTTGGTTCAAAACTCCCCACGCACTCGCTCAACATTTCCCAGAATCTCTCTCTCTCCTCTACACTTCTCTCTTCTCCAGGTGCATAAACACTTACTATAACCCACTTTTCACATCTAACCCTTATTTTACACCACATAATCCTTGAATTGATACTTTTATATTACCTCTTTTCCTGCCATAACTTATCCTTCATCATTATTGCTACTCCTTCTTTAGCTCTAACTCTGTTTGAAACTCCTGACCTAATCCCATTTATTTCTCCCCACTGAAACTCTCCTACCCCTTCAGCTTTGTTTCACTTAAAGCCAGGACATCCAGTTTCTTCTCATTCATAACATCCACAATCATCTCTCTTATCATTCGCACAACATCCACGCACATTCAAACATCCCACTTTGACGGTTTTCTTCTTTTTCTTTTTAGTAAGTTATACAGGAAAAGGGGTTACTAGCCCATTGTTCCCGGATTTTAGTTGACTTTTACAACACGCATGGCTTACGGAGGAAAGATTCTTATTCCACTTCCCCATGGATATGAAAGAAAAAGTAATAAGAACAAGACCTATTAAGATAAAATCAAAGAAAAAACTCAGGTGAGTGTGTAAACATAAACGTGTACATGTATGTGTAGTGTGACCTAAGTGTAAGTAGAAGTGGCAAGACGTACCTGAAATCTTGAATGTTTATGAGACAAAAAAAGACACCAGCAATCCTACCATCATGCAAAACAAATACAGGCTTCCTTTTTACACTCACTTGGTAGGACGGTAGTACCTCCCCGAATGGTTGCTGTCTACCAACCTACTACCTGACCATATAGTGGGTAATTTATCATATAGTGGGTAATTTATCATATAGTGGGTAATTTATCTAGTTACAAAATGTAGATACTGTTTCAAATATTAGCAATAAAAGGATTGGTAATTTCTTGCTGTGTTTCTTTGAACCTGGTGTTTCTGTTAGTGACAGCATCTTGTGTTTCCTGAATGAGCACAGGTAAGCACAAACAGCTAGTGTCTGACCTTGAGTTATATTGTGCACATAGAAGAAGGGAACGTATGACGACGTTCGGTCCGACTTGGACCATTTACAGTCACATTAACAGAAAGGAGAGGAGTATATATATAGAGCAGCAATAGAACACTACTCAGACACTACCAGACTAAGGTACGAAAGAACAGTCAATATACCCTATGTAAATTGTGTAAGAGGTGGGTGCATAATGGATGTGTTCAATTAAAGTAATGGTGCCAGATTTCATTTTGTTTGTAACAAATGCACTTTGGCACAGTTACCCTTTAGCAATGAAGACATTGATTTACCTAATTTTAATACAAATGACCCCTTGCCATATATTGATGACTATGATTGTTTTATGAAAACAGGCCTTCACCTTATTCATGTCAACACGAGATCACTTTTTCCAAAATTGGCAGAGATTAGTATTCTAGCACACAGCTCTATCTTATCTTATATCCATCTCTGAATCCTGGTTGGATGATACGGTGACTGACGACGAGGTCAAAATAGAAGGTTAGAATATAAAACGCTTAGACAGGAATAGAGAAGGTGGTGGGGTATGTGCCTACATAAGAAATGACTTAGCCTACAACCCAAAACCTGATTTAAATGACAATATATGGAGATTCTATGGTTTGAAGTGTTGCTTCCCAAGACCAAACCCATCTTGGTAGGAACTAGTTAACGCCCTCCCACCCATGACCAGTTCTTAGAGGACTTTTCGAGAGTTGTCCAGACTTTATACCAATTGCGAGACTAATTCTGGGAGACTTCAATATCTGTTTTCAACAGCAAAATAACGGGCTATGTAAAAGGTATAAGCAAGTTCTAGGTTTAAATAGTTACACTCAACTAATTAATACACCAATCAGGATCACACAGTTCTCAGCCACGCTCGAATTCATTTAGGATATTTCTTTCAGTAACACGATCTCTGATGCTTGGGGTATCAAGTTATTTCCGCATATTTAAAATTTTGGTAGTACAAGGGCATCCTAGGACGATCCTTATTGCTTCGTTCTGGAGTTTTTCCAGCCCTCCAAGTTTCCAGTCAGACACAAGAGTAAGTAGTGGCGCAGCGTAATCAACCAATGATCTAATATAAGCAAAATACATCATTTTCACAATTTTAATATTAGCACCACACCTGGGGTGAAACCCTGCCACAACTCTAAGTGCTCTCAGCTTTTCTTTGTATTGACCACAAAGTCTCGTTACAACAGGTTCAAGTAGTGGGACCTCAAAGCCTAGATACCTGTATCTGTTTACATATTCTAGAAGAGACCCATCATGCAACTGGATCTGGCGAACTGTGCCTTTCTGTCGAGGAGGACGCCTGTTGAGTATCTTTATTTTATCAGTAGAGATTATCAACCCCAGGTCCTGACACGAGGCTAGTACATGGTTAAGGATGTTTTGGGTATCCCTCCCTGCAGCACATAATCCCGGCAGCACATAATCCCTGCAGCACATAATCCTTGCAACACATAATCCCTGCAGCACATAATCCCTGCAGCACATAATCCCTGCAGCACATCCTCCCTGTAGCACATAATCCCTGCAGCACACCACTCCCTGCAGCACATCCCTCCCTGCAAAACATAATCCCTTCAGCACATCCCTCCCTGCAGCACATCACTCCCTGCAGCACATCCCTCCCTGCAGCACATCCCTCCCTGCAGCACATCCCCTGAAGCACATAATCCCTGCAGCACATCCCACCCTGCAGCACATCCCACCCTGCAGCACATCCCACCCTGCAGCACATCCCACCCTGCAGCACATCCCACCCTGCAGCACATCCACCCTGCAGCACATCCTCCCTAGCACATACCTGCACACACCCTCCCTGCAGCACATCCCTCCCTGCAGCACATCCCTCCCGCAGCAATCCTCCCTGCAGCACATCCTCCCTGCAGCACATCCCCCTGCAGCACATCCTACCCTGCAGCACACCACCTGCAGCACATACCCTGCAGCACATCCCCCACTCCTCTTGCAGCACATAATCCATGCAGCACACCACTCCCTGCAGCACATCCCTCCCTGAAGCACATCCTCCCTGCAGCACATGTACCCTGCAGCACATAATCCCTGCAGCAAGTCTTCCCTGCAGCAAAGGTTTGCGACAAGGTTAGTTCCACAACTCAGGGGTCTGTCCCATGAAGAAAGGTTGAGGGAAATAGGACTAACAACACGGGAGGACAGAAGGGTCAGAGGAGACATGATAACGACATACAAAATACTGCGGGGAATCGACAAGGTAGACAGTGACAGGATGTTCCAGAGAGGGAACACAGAAACAAGGTGACACAACTGGAAGCTGAAGACTCAGATGAGTCAAAGGGATGTTAGGAAGCATTTCTTCAGCCACAGAGTAGTCAGGAAGTGGAATAGTCTAGAGAAAGATATAGTGGAGGCAGGAACCATACATAGTTTTAAGACGAGGTATGATAAAGCTCATGGAGCAGGGAGAGCAGAGACCCAGTAGCGGACAGCGAAGAGGCGGGGCCAGGAGCTGAGTCTCGACCCCTGCAACCACAATTAGGTGAGTACATAATCCATGCAGAATATCCTCCCTGCAGCACATAATCCCTGCAGCACATCCTCCGTGCAGCACATTCCTCCCTGCAGAACATCCCTCTCTGCAGCACATCCTTCCCTGCAGTACATACCTCTCTAAAGCACATCCTGCCTGCAGCACATCCCTCCATGAAGCACATCCCTCCCTACAGCACATCCTCCCTGCAGCACATCCCTCCATGAAGCACATCCCTCCCTACAGCACATCCTCCCTGCAGCACATAATCCCTGCAGCACATCCCTCCTGTGTACTCACCTATTTGTGGTTGCAGGGGTCGATTCATAGCTCCTGGCCCCGCCTCTTCACTGATTGCTACTAGGTCCTCTCTCTCCCTGCTCCATGAGCTTTATCAAACCTCGTCTTAAAACTATGTATGGTTCCTGCCTCCACTACGTCGCTTTCTAGGCTATTCCACTTCCTGACAACTCTATGACTGAAGAAATACTTCATAACATCCCTTTGACTCATAGGAGTCTTCAACTTCCAATTGTGACCCTTTGTTTCTGTGTCCCCTCTCTGGAACATCTTGTCTTTGTCCACCTTATCTATTCCTCGTAGTATTTTATATGTCGTTATCATGTCTCCCTAACCCTCCTGTCCTCTAGTGTCGTCAGGCCGATTTCCCTTTAACCTTTCTTCGTAGGACAATCCCCTTAGCTCTGGGACTAGTCTTGTTGCAAACCTTTGCACTTTCTCTAATTTCTTGACGTGCTTGACCAGGTGTGGGTTCCAAACTGGTGCTGCATACTCCAGTATGGGCCTGACGTATATGGTGTACAGAGTCTTGAATGATTCCTTAGTGAGGTATTGGAACGCTATTCTTAGGTTTGCCAGCCGCCCGTATGCTGCAGCAGTTATCTGATTGATGTGTGCCTCAGGAGATGTGCTCGGTATTATACTCACCCCAAGATCTTTTTCCTTGAGTGAGGTTTGCAGTCTTTGACCACCTAGACTATACTCTGTCTGCGGTCTTCTTTGCCCTTCCCCGATCTTCATGACTTTACATTTGGCAGGGTTAAATTCAAGGAGCCAGTTACTGGACCAGGTTTGTAGCCTGTCCAGGTCTCTTTGTAGTCCTGCCTGATCCTCGACTGATTTAATTCTTCTCATTAACTTCACATCATCTGCAAACAGGGACACTTCTGAGTCAGTGGCCTCCACTCCATTACAACAGATATTAGAGCCAGGAAAAAAAGACAACTCCCCCATACCACCAATACCACCAATCCAACTACATTCACCTTTGCTAATATACAGGGTCTAAAGCCAGCAACAAACAACAAGGTACCTTACATTCGTGGACTGCTTACAGAGTCAAATGCTATGTTTGCGGCTCTCACAGAGACCCACATAAGAGATCACTTGGATAATGAAATATGGATCCCGGGCTACAACCTATACAGGTGTGACAGAGTGAACAGGCAAAAAGGGGGGGTTGGCCTGTATATCACAGAGTCACTTATATGTTCAGAACTACTAAATGCCTCAAATGATGTAGTTGAAGTATTAGCAATAAAGGTCGAGAATCAAAACCTGGTCATCGTGGTTGTCTACAAGCCCCCGGATGCAACGTCCCAACAATTCCAGGAACAGCTTCTGAAAATTGACCACTGTCTGGAAAATCTTCCAGCTCCTGCCCCCAACATCTTGCTACTGGGGGATTTCAACCTCAGGCACCTAAAATGGAGGAACATTGCAAACAATGTGGTAGCAGAGATAACACCAGGAGGCAGCTCAGATGAAAATTCACACATGCATGAACTTTAAATCTCTGCACCAAGTTCACCTTAAACCAGCAAATAGTAGAGCCAACAAGATTAGAGAATACGCTGGACCTCATCTTCACCAACAATGATGATCTGATACGAAATGTCATCATATCAAAAACAATATACTCACATCACAACATAATAGAGGTCCAGACATGCATGCGGGGAGCCCCAGATCAACAAAATGTGATCAGCCGTGAGGAGCTTCTCCAAATTCAACTTCAATAACAAAACATAAGGTGGGACCAAGTAAACCAAGTCCTAAATGATATAAACTGGGAAGATTGCCTTAGCATCACGGATCCCAACCTATGTCTAGAACAAATTAACTCTGTGGTACTTGAGGTTTGCTCAAGGCAAATTCCCTTAAGGAAAAGGAGGAGAAGATGCAAACTAGAAAGAGAGAAGGCGCTCTCTATACAGGCGAAGGCAAAGAATAACGGAGCGGCTTCAGGAGGCCAATATCTCTGAAATACGTAGGGAGACACTAGTCAGAGAAATAGCAAACATCGAATTAAAACTAAAGGAATCTTACAGGAATCAAGAGACACGGGAAGAACTAAAAGCCATAAATGAAATTGAAAGAAACCCTAAGTATTTCTTTTCCTATGCAAAATCAAAGTCGAGAACAACAACCAGTATTAGGCCCCTACTTAAACCGGATGGGTCCTACACAGATGACAGCAAGGAAATGAGTGAGTTACTTAAATCCCAGTATGACTCAGTCTTTAGCGAGCTACTAACCAGACTGAAAATCGAAAACCTAAATTATTTTTTTATGAGAGTGTCACAGAACTTGACAGACGCATGCCTTTCTGACATCACCACGACGCCAAATGACTTCGAATAGGCAATAAAAGACATGCCCATGCACTCCGCTCCAGGCCCAGACTCATGGAACTCCGTGTTCATCAAGAACTGCAAGAAGCCCCTATCACATGCTTTTAACATCCTATGGAGAGGGAGCATGGACACTGGGATCGTCCCGCAGCTACTAAAAACAACAGACATAGCCCGCTCCACAAAGGGGGCAGTAAAGCAATAGCAAAGAACTACAGACCAATT
>WNWK01018843.1:0-39051 GCA_009830355.1 Cherax destructor | reverse complement strand
GGATGGTTTGTGAAGGCCCTCGGGCTAAATTTTTTTTTTTTCCCCTCCTGCGAACCGTGTAATATCTTTTTTATGTCGGTTAGATAATAAGGGCCCAATTCTTCAATCGTGCAATACCCGTAACATGCAACATAACTGGCTAAATGACGATCTACTGTATAAAGATTTGGTCACTGAGGTTTGTCAGACTCTGAAGATTAGCACTCAAATTGACAGTTCATTTTCATTTGTGAAGCGTACCCCGGCCTACTTTTGTTTTCCTTACTAGAATTTTTCCATCCCAGGGAAGCACTGGTAAATTTTTGTCATTATTCTCACATTTAAGTTTTTTTTTTCTTCAGGAGGTTCTGACGTTTTCTTGTCAGACACTCTTTTTGTAAACATCATTTTTAGCTTTAATAGATGCAATTAGATCTTTTTCCGGGGGTGAAATTTATCATAACATTTTGTTTTTTACCTTTGCTACCTAGAAAATTGCATTTTTTTTATTCTGACACTGGCACTATTACATGAAATGGTTTTTTATGATCTGAAGAGTAGTATTTTTGCTTTTTCGTTATGTTGTACGAAGATTCTATTTTCAGTACAAAGATTCATATTACCCACAGTTAGGGTGGTGATGTATGACTTAAGAGGACAGGATGTTTCATACCTGGAAGAGTATCTGATTTCAAACCTACAAAGGGTGGAATGTGAGGGGAGTCGGTCGTTTGGTGCGGGCGCGTCGCTTTGGGTGGTGGGTGAGGAGGAGGAGAGTCGGAAATGTTTGGGGCGTTGTTGATGAGTCGCCTGGGGGGGATTGCAGTGTGTGATTTACATGTTATAAAAAGTTGTTAAGACAAAGAAAAACACTAACATGCCTGAGATGCACTAACATGCCTGGGCATGCCATAAACCCGCCGGGCAGCCACAACATGCCGAGCATGTCACTAAAAATGCCTGGGGATGTCACCCAACATGCCTGGGCAGACAGCATGCCGGGGACACCAGTGCCCGGGGCAGTCTGCAGATTAAACACACTACTTTAACCCCCTTTTTTTTGGCCGACTAGACGGCGACAGGGTTTTTCATGACGCCTAAATTCTAGCGCCCCCAAAAAAGGGAAAAAGGTGGGGGGCCTAGATGTGAGAGAATGGGTCTGTGGGGTCAGTGGGGCAGTATAAAAAAAACCTGCACCACCACAGTGCATAATGAAAAAAAAAAATCTGACCCTGTTTTTTGGGTTTAAAAAAGCGACTTTGCAGTCTATTTTCGTAGGTATTTATGCTTGTATACTGTTTTTATCTCATTCGATAGAATGGATGATAATTACAGAAATAGAAAAATTTTGATTTTTTTCCGGACAAGCCTTGAAAAAAAGTACAAAATGTTCGATTTTTTATGTTCAAGAGAAACAAATCACACCAGTTCCAATCACATCAATTTAGTCTAATTTTTGAAAGTGTGTGATATTATTTATCCCCATTTTTACAATGATGCAGTTGTATACCAACAGTAAATCTTCTTTTTTTTTGTGAGAATAAAAATTCAAAATGAAAGAAAAAAGTAATGTAAGGGGGGCCTGAGAATGACTAATGAACATATAAAATGTTATTTTAGTGCCAAATGTCTGTCTTTTTTTATTCTGGCCCCTATTTTGAAATTGCATCTTTAAATTGTGAAATTGGCCAAATTGCAAATTTCTGACCACCTTATTGGGTAGTTCAAATCGTAAATTCTTTCTTATACTCAATTGATAGAACAAATGGTATTCTAGCGAAATAGTTTAAAATTTTAGTAGACTGAAACATTGGAATTTGCTGAAAATAGGTTCAAAGTGGGCAAAATTGTAGCAAATGTCATTGATACCGCTAACTTCAGCAGAGCATAATTCCCTAGTTTTCCATCAAATTTCATGATTTTGGTGGGCTATGATCGGGAAAAAGATTCTTATCATTTCATAGAAAAAAATCATTTATTTTTTTTCCGAAAATTTGCGACCCTGAGAACGAGTTTCGGAGAGGGCCTTGGACCCAAAGGTTAAAACTAGTCATAGTTTATAGACTGGTAGATTTTCAATTATTATTTTACCTTATTACTAAAATGAGGCAGCCCAAAATTGTATAATTAACCTTTTAACTGTTTGGCGTATATATACGTCTTACGAGCCACTGTTTCGAAGTATTAATACGCGTATATTCTAGCAGCTTCAAATCAAGTGGGAGAAAGCTGGTAGGCTTACATGTGAGAGAATGGGTCTGCATGATGGGGTGCGCAGTATGAAAATAGGGACTCAGTGGGCATGTGGGAACGCCTGTTTGTAGTCCATGTTCACCATGCCTCACGGTAAGAAGTACCTTACTCCCGGCGAATTGGAGGTCTTCTTCCCAAGTGATAGTTCTAACAGCAATGGAAGTGTAGTGAAAGTGAATTCCATGGTTTTCAAAAAGGGTGTGACCAAAAGCAGTGCCCAGGATAACATAATTAGTGATGAAAACCAAGATGACCCACAACCTTCCACCTCTGGTGCTGGGCCGTCCATTCATGTTCACCTGTACCAGGATGAAAGAGGAAACTTTTTCACCATGTACAGGACTCTGATGTGAGCAGTGAAAGTGATAATGATAGTGATTTCCAAGCTATTGAAAGCAGCTCGAGTTGCGACAGTGAGGGGAATATTCTCCAGTGAAGCGGCAGTATGTACACGGTATTTGCATTCTGGTAGGGGCTATATACTATTCCAAGAAAAAAGGGGTAAATCTCGGAGTACATCTCTTGACCCTACACCACGAATTCATAGTGAAGATGGAATCATTGTTACAATGGGGATGCGTAATGTGCATGGGGCAGCTGTAGATAGTGGTCATGTTGGCAGTGGCATGAGTCATGTGGCACCAGGAGCAGGCCACTCTGCTACCCACGCTGCTAACCTTAGCGCAGCCACAACCAGCCTCAACCACCACCACACTCCCACAATCTGCACAACCACAACCTGCACAACCACAACCCCTCAACCACAACAACCTGTCAATATCCAGTACCCACCAGCAGACCGCATCTGGGATTGGCAGCAAGGTGACAATTTTGTTCCGAATCCCTATGACTTTGATGAAACACAAAGTGGAATATGGCCATCGTGTATACTTGGGAACAATGCTACTGCTCTGGAATGCTTTCAGTTATTCTTCGATGAACCCCTGATGGAAATTATTGTCAGGGAAAGCAATACATACTACGAGTACACCATGGCAAACAATTCTTTCACCAAGGTCACGGCTACACCAGTGGAAGGACACAACTGTGGCAGAGATGTACCTGTTCTTTGCCACAATAATGCTTATGCCACATGTGTATAAGCACACTGTCAACACATACTGGTCGACGGAACGCCTGATTTCAACCCCATGTTTTAGTGATATTATACCAGTGAATCGATTTTGATACTGTTACGTATGCTACACTTCTCAGACAAAACAAGGCCTGACAGAAACGACAGGTTATATAAGATCAGGAATGTGTTCATGTACCTGAAACAAAAAGTGCTGTATGTATTTTTATCTCTTCAGGAAGCTTGTTATTGATGAGTCTTTGATTTTGTTCAAAGGTAGACTGTCGTTGAAGCAGTATATACCAAGCAAGAGGAAACGCTTTGGTATAAAGTTATTTGTACTGTGTGAGTGCAAAAGTGGTCTGTTTTGGATATAATTGTCTACACTGGCAGTAATACATTGCAAGATACCAGAAAGTTATTGGGTATCTCTGGTGATGTGGTTAGAACAGTGATGGAACCATATCTTGGTAAGGGTCAAATATTATATACTGATAACTGGTACACAAGCCCCTTACTCAGTGGTTTCTTGTGAGTGAACATGACGACGTATGTGGCATAGTGCGTGGAAATCGTAAACATATGCCTAGGTTCGACGCAGGCACTCGTAGAGGTGATGTGCAGGTGTTTGCGCCAATGACATCATGGCATTTCGGTGGCAAGACAAATGTGATGTCACATTGTTGACATCAGTTCACCGAGACGAAATGGTAGACACTGGCAAGCAGAATAGAGAGACCAATGAACCTATTATAAAACCTGCAGCTGTGATGGACTACAACCTCAATATGTGCTTAGTGGACAAATGTGACCTGCAGATTGGGTTTGTTGATTTGTTGCAAGAGTTATAAGTGGTATATAAAACTTTTTCCATCTTGACATTTCCATGCTGAATGCTTATAATATGTACAAGTTGAAGACCAACAACAAACCTAAATACATATGGTGAATTCTGTTTGTCAGTCATCAGACAAATTATATTCAAGTACCAAGGAACAACACCTGCAATAGACCAGCACCCACGAAATTATCAACACATGCCCTCTCGTCTGAGGAATGGTGATCACTAGCCCATACATCTGCCTGCTACTACTTTCAAGAAAACTGCTCAGAAGAGGTGTTGTGTCTGTGCACATACCACAAAATGCCCACAAAAACGCAGAGACACTCGCTTTATGTGGAGGAGTGAAAGTACCACTGTGCATATTCCCATGTTTCAAAGAGTTCCACAAGCTCGCAGCAGTTCTAGGAAAGTTTCCAGTGATTGTACATTTGTATATGTATTATAGAACAATAGTAATAAATTTTTTTTTTTATTGTTCGTTTGTGTAAACAAGTTTTGTAAACAATATAATGACATTAGTGTTTGCGATATTGTGATGCATACAACGAGTGTATATACAGTCAACCCTCCGTTTTCTGCTTAATCCGTTCCTGACGGATCAACTAAAACTGAAACACGAAAACTGAAACCATTTTCCCATAAGAAATAATGGAAATTCAATTAATCCGCTCCAGAAACCCAGAAGTTTGAAAAAAATTTGGGGGCCTTAAAGATAGATTTACATGAAAAATGAATGAACTCAATGTGACACTTACCTTTATTGAAGACTGATGTTGCTGGATGGAAGAGAGGAGGAGGGAGAGGGAAGAGAGGCTATTGTTTGAAGGAGAATCCCTTCCATAAGGAATTTAGGTACCAAGTCCTTATCCGGGTCACTTCCCTGCCTGCCTGCTACACTCCCTCCCTGTCGCTACACTTCCTGCATGCGTGCTACACTCCCTGCATACCTGCTACACTCCCTGCATACCTGCTACACTCCCTGCATACCTGCTACACTCCCTGCATACCTTACACTCCCTGCATGCATGCTACACTCCTGCATGCATGCTACACTCCCTGCATACCTGCTACACTCCCTGCATACCTGCTACACTCCTGCATACCTGCTACACTCCGTGCATACCTGCTACACTCCCTGCATACCTGCTACACTCCCTGCATGCATGCTACACTCCCTGCATGCATGCTACACTCCCTGCATACCTGCTACACTCCCTGCATACCTGCTACACTCCTGCATGCCTGCTACACCCTGCATTCCTGCTACACTACCTGCATGCCTGTAAACTCCCTGCATACCTGCTACACTCCCTGCATGCCTGCTACACTCCCTGCATGCCTGCTACACTCCCTGCATACCTGCTACACTCCCTGCATACCTGCTACACTCCCTGCATGCATGCTACACTCCCTGCATGCATGCTACACTCCCTGCATGCATGCTACACTCCCTGCATACCTGCTACACTCCCTGCATACCTGCTACACTCCCTGCATACCTGCTACACTCCCTGGATGTATGCTACACTCCCTGGATGCATGCTACACTCCCTGCAACACTCCCTGGATGCATGCTACACTCCCTGGATGCATGCTACACTCCCTGCAACACTCCCTGGGTACCTGATACACTCCCTGCATACCTGCTACTCTCCCTGCATACCTGCTAAACTCCCTGCATACTTGCTACACTCCCTGCATGCATGCTACACTCCCTGCTTGCATGCTACACTCCCTGCATGCATGCTACACTCCCTGCATACCTGCTACACTCCCTGCATACCTGCTACACTCCCTGCCTACCTGCTACACTCCTGCATGCATGCTACACTCCCTGCATGCATGCTACACTCCCTGCATACCTGCTACACTCCCTGCATACCTGCTACACTCCTGCATACATGCTACAATCCCTGCATACCTGCTACACTTGTATACCTGCACTCCCTGCATACCTGCTACACTCCCTGCATACCTGCTACACTCCCTGCATACCTGCTACACTTCCTTGTATACCTGCTACACTCCCTGCATACCTGCTACACTCCCTGCATGCCTGCACACTCTTAAATTCTATCATGTTTCTCACTTTCTTTACCAAAGGACTGGCACTAGGAGCTTTTTTGGGCCCATGGTAGCTTATTTAGTAGTCACACACAATAATCAAGGGCCAAAACAATAAATTGTTAATAAATGTTTTGTATGAACTCCGGATGATGTTCACTCAAGCATAAACAATGCTACACCGCGTGACAATGTGCGTGGGTGGTGGTCTAGCGGGCTTGGTATGTGTGGGGCACTGGTGGACAGGTTCCTACAGCACGAAAACGGAGGTAATCAACGAAAACAGAGGTAAAATTTCCCCCCAAAAACTGCATGAAAACTGAAACACACGAAAACAGAGATACACGAAAACGGAGGGTATATACATTGCACCTTACTTTGGTCTCACAGGCCACATAAGTTACGTAAAAAGATAAAATAGTGAAAAACAAGAAACCTTCAATAGAAGTAAACAAAAATTTACCGGGTGAGCGCATTCCACTGTCCTACGCGGCTCATTTTCCGCCAACTGTACGCCTCTATATCTCGGTAAGTACTGATTGCAAAAAAAAATTTGGGGGATAAAAACAATCAGAAAAATAATTTTAACATTTTGATAAGAAAAATAATTCTTTTTTTTTTTTTTTTCAAATATTTGCAACAACAGGAAACACCTTAGGATTTGTGGTCTGGACAGTCAAAGGGTTAATAATACATACAGTGGTACCCCAGATTTCGTACAGCTCCCAACTCGAACAATTGTAAGTGTATTTTGTAAGTGCTTTGTAAGCGTATTTTGGGGTCTGAAAAGGACTAATCTAATTTACATTCGTCCTTATAGTAACAAATTCATCTCGGGTACGGCACTTGTACAGCCTTCTGGAATGAATTATTGATGAAATCCAGGATGCCACTGTATTTATAGTAGTGAGTTAGCATAAAACAAATAACAGTACAGTGGACCCACAGTTTTTGTGATTTTTTGTTCCAGAATGCTGTTCAAGTGCCATTATAAAAGAATTTATTGCTATAAGGAATAATGTAAAGTAGATTAGTCCTTTTAGACCCCCAGAAATACACTTACAAAAGCATTTACAAAAATACATTTACATAAAAGGGCGAGTTTGGAGCATTACGAAACCGGGGTCCACTGTATTACAATTAGTACAATTTACAATGCTGCAACAGTACAGTTTTAAGCATATAGTATTAATGTTGCAAATTGATCAAACGGTCCTAAATTTTTCGGATTTTGAGTTTCAAACAGGTTGAATGATTTAGTATAGTGTTGGTATGTCACATCTTCACATGATGACAGTCAGAGACTGGACGGGCAGAGACTGGACAGGCAGAGTGGGCAGTGAGGTGGGCAGAGACTGGACAGGCAGAGTGGCAGTGAGGTGGGCAGAAACTTTACGGGCAGAGTGGGCAGTGAGGTGGGCAGAGACTGAATTGGCAGAGTGGGCAGTGAGGTGGGCAGAGACTGGACGGGCAGAGTGGGCAGTGAGGTGGGCAGAGACTGGACAGGCAGAGTGGGCAGTGAGGTAGGCAAGAAACTCCTACTAACCAAATTTTGACTTATAATAAACAAGGTCTGGTATCATTTTATTATTCATCACAAATGTTTTTATTCTATATGCAGGTTATTTGTATACATATATCCTTTAGAGTATAATAACATATATCTCCTACAGTGTATAATATTCAGGTATTAACAGGACCCCAATGTAAATAAGTCACTCTGACTTTTTTGGGTTATCCTAGGTTCTCTACACATATGCCGCTATGCATGATAATCTATGTAACTTTATTTGTGTATACCTGAATAAACTTACTTAACATAATGTAAAAGGTTTTGTCTACATTAAGTGTAAGTTTATTCACAGTTATCCAGGTTGCTACTTTTGTGAGCTTTTCATTAACAATAGTATTGAGTGAGGCTAGATTTGGGTGGAGATGACAAAAGTCTTGTCGTCAGCAAAGAGAATACAGTAGACCCCCGACTATCGGCTGATCTGAGTATCGCCGGTTCGTGTTTCGATCGCTTTTTTGGCCCAATTTTTCCCCGACAATCGGCTGTTTCCAACTATCGGCCCACGTACCAGACCTGTCCACCTGCCCGCGCTGCGCGCTCCCTGCGCAGGCGTCGTGAGCCAGTCTAGCTTTGTTTACCATTGAGTGAACATTACATTTCACAATAAATTCATTGTGTTTAGTGCTTGTTTATTGGTTGTGACTGTGAAATAAGCCACTATGGGCCAAAGAAACTTCATAGTGGCAGCTCTTTGGTAAAGAAAGTGACAAACACGATAGAACTGAAGAACAAAATTATAGCAAAGTACCAAAGTAGAGAAGGAAGAGAGAGGGAGAATGTGCATTCTTCAGTGATTTTACGATATGTACAATACTAAAGCAGCATGAGTCGATAAAGGCTATAGCACCAGCCAGCGATAAAGTGTAGCATTAACAGTGTAGCAAGTAAGTTAAGCGATTAAGCGATAGAAAAATGACGACACGAAACTTAACTCTTCCATTGTTGTTTGAGGTACAGTATATAAGCCGCCCTCTGCCACCATCTCCTCCAAGATAAGTGTAAATATTTCTTATTTATAAATTACGTATATTTTTTCAGTGTAAATAGTGGTAGAATGCTGCTGCCAGGCCCAACACCACCACTATACAGTGGACCCTGGTTAACGGCCTGCTCCAAACACTAACAATTATGTAAGTATATTTTTGCAAGTGCTTTTGTAAGTGTATGTTGGGGGTCCAAAAGGACTAATCTAATTTACATTATTCTTTATGTTAATAAATTCGTTCGGTAACGGCACTTGAACAGCATTCTGGAACGAATTATGGCCGTTAACCGGGGGTCCACTGTATGTACGGCTTATGGTCAGTGGTCCTTATAAAACAAACAACAATAACACTGCCAGTCTGCTCATAAATAATGACATATTTTATTCATTCTAGAGTATACTATATCATGTTTCTATGTTATTAATATTGTTTATTATTTCATATTAGATGAATTTTGCTAGATAAATAAGCCATAGACTTGATATTAGTGTCATGTTGAAGGACTATCTTGTCCTGCCTCCAAACAAACTCCTGCCTCTCTCATGTGCCAACAAGAGTCTTCAATAAAGGTAAAACTGATTTAAATGTTCATTTATCCATTAAAATTAGTGTTTTATATTATTTCTCATTGTTTTCTGTATGTAAAACTATAGTATTTATTCTTTAAAAAATGAATTTTTTGTGAATATTTTTGGGTGGAAACGGATTACAGTGGTCCCTCGACTAACGATGATTCCATATAACAAGCAATTCGTGTAATAAGCGCTTTTTTCGCTAAATATTTCCCTCATGTAGCGACCATTCCTTCGTGTAACGATCCATACCATACCTGTCCGCCCTGCCCGTGCTTGGGAGGTGAGGTGGACAGGACACCAGTCTAGCGTTGTTTACACTTGAGAGAACATTACCCAGCGTGCTCTTTCAAACATTCACAATACTTTTGTTGTGTTTATTGCTGGTTCAGTGATTGTCACTGTGAAATAAGTCACCATGGGTTCAAAGAAGCTTTCTAGTGGCACCCTGTGGTAAAGAGAGTGAGGAACATCATTGAACTGAAGAAAGAGATTGTTGAAAATATGAGAGTGGCATACAAGTGAGTGAGCTTGCCAGGATGTACAAGAAAAACACATCTACTATCACCACTATCCTGGCAAAGAGAAATGAAATAAAGGAAGCTAATGTTGCAAAAGGGGTTGATATGTTAATGAAAAATAGATCGAAAACAGTGGATGAAGTTGAGAAGTTGTTGGGGGTGTGGATCAATGAAAACAGTTAGCGGGTGATAGTATTTCCACGGCGATAATTTGTGAAAAGGCAAGGAAGTTGTACGCAGATTTTGTCAAGACAATGCCTAGAACCAGTGGTGAGAAGAGTGATTTTAAAGCCAGCAAAGGCTGGTTTGAGAGGTTTAAGAAACGTAGTGGCATACACAGTGTTGTGAGACATGGTGAGGCAGCCAGCTCAGACAGACGTGCAGCTGAAAAGTTTGTGCAGGAATTCCAGGGGTTCGTAGACACTGAAAAATTTGAACCCCAACAAGTGTTTGTGATGAAACAGGCCTGTTTTGGAAGAAAATGCCCAACAGGACCTTCATTACGCAGGAGGAAAAGGCACTGCCAAGACACAAGCCTATGAAAGACAGGCTAACTCTTATGCTTTGTGCCAATACCAGTGGTGATTTTCAAGTGAAGCCTTTACTGGTGTATCACGCAGAAAATCCCAGAGCCTTCAAGAAAGACAATGCTAACAGGAATAATTTGTGTGTGTATTGGAAGGCTAGCACTAATGCATGGGTCACTAAGGACTTTTTCGTGGAATGGTTGACTGGAGTGTTTGGCCCTAGTGTGAAGAAATACCTCCTGGAAAAGAAATTGCCACTAAAGTGCCTCCTGGTACTGGACAATGCTCCTGCTCATCCTCAGAACTTGGGAGACTATTTGTCTGATGAGTTCAGTTTCATCACAGTGAAGTTCTTGCCTCCTAACACCACTCCTCTCATCCAGCCCATGGACCAGCAGGTCATTGCAAACTTCAAGAAACTGTACACCAATGCAATGTTTCAAAGGTGCTTTGATGTAACCTCAGCCTCTGCATTGACCCTAAAAGAGTTCTGGAAAGATCACTTCAATATCGTGCATTGCATAGGCCTTATAGGTAAGGCTTGGAAGAAAGTGACTTCCAGGACTTTGAACTCTGCTTGGAGACTACTGTGGCTTGATTGTGTTGAAAAGAGGGATTTTGAAGGATTTGAGGCTGGCCCTGACCCTGACAACTCTGTGCCTGTTGTGGACTCTATTGTGGCATTGGGGAACAGCCAGGGGTTGGAGTTGAGTGGTGAGGATGTGAAAGAGTTGGTGGAGGAGCACAGGGTAGACCTAACCACTGAAGAGCTGAGAGAGCTTCATTAGGAACAGCAACAGACGACATTTAAGGAAATTGATTCAGAGGTGGATGGACAGGTTGAGGTAGTAACTTCTTCAGAGATTAAGGAAATGTTTTCCAAATGGTCTGATGTGCAGACATTTGTTGAAAAACACCACCCTGAGCAAGCTGAAGCAAACCACATCTGCAACATTTTCAGTGACAGAATCTTGCTCCACTTCAGAAAAATGTTGAAGAGTCGCCAGAAACAGAGGACTGTGGACAGTTATTTCACGAGGCAGGGATCCAGTGACTCTCAAGCTGGTCCTAGTAGCATTAAAAGAAAAAGAAGGGAAGTAACCCCAGATAAGGACTTGTTACCTGATGTCTTTATGGAGGGGGATTCCCCTTCCAAACATTAACCCCTCAACCTGTCCTCCTCCCTATAATAATAATAATAACAATAATAATAATATTTTATTTTGATGCATGTTATAAGTGTACATTGTTATTGGTAGTTACAATTATAAGACAGTAATGCAAGGAGAGCCACTGGCATGCCATGGCATTAGGGGCAGCTTATTCTAAAGACTTATTCACTAAGTACTTAATGCTAGAGAAATTGATTGAGTTTATTCTAGTTATGTATTATTTTAAGTTACAATATGATTATACATACAGTGGTACCCCGTGTTACGATGCTATCATCTTACGTTATTTTCGATAACCGATATTTATAACGTAAAAAATTTGATTGTGATTTACGATGTTTGCTTCGTGTAACGACATTCGTACCGGACGTGTCCGCTTGGCGCCCAGCTGAGCGCGCACTCCAGGGAGCGTCAGTGTGCTATTGTTTACAAGCGAGAGCGACCACCCACCCACACCCACGCATTCATACCAGTATATTGTCATTATTCCACTGTTTTTAGTGCTTGCAACTGCTAAATAAGCTACCATGGGTCCAAGGAAAGCTCCTAGTGGTAAGCCTGTGGCAAAGAGGAACAGAAATACATGTACGATAGAACTGAAGAAGGAGATAATAGAAAAATATGAAAGTGGAGTGCGTATCAGTGAGCTGGCCAGGCTGTATGGTAAACCCTTTTCTACCATCGCTACCATTGTGGCCAAGAAAAATTCAAGTAAAATCAAGGAAGCTGTTGTTGCAAAAGGTTCATCTGTGATCACAAAACACAGACCACAAGTGCTGGAAGATGTGGAAAGGTTGCTGTTGGTGTGGATCAACGAGAAACAGTTAGCAGGAGATACTGTTTCGGAGGCAATAATATGTGAAAAAGCAAGGCAGTTGCATGATGATCTCGTTAAGAAAATGCCTGCAACGAGTGATGAAGTGAGCGAATTTAAAGCCAGCAGAGGCTGGTTTCACAAATTTAAGAATCGAAGTGGCATACATAGTGTTGTGAGGCATGGTGAGGCAGCCAGTTGTGACAAAAGTGCGGCTGAAAAATATGTGCCTGAATTCCAGGAGTACCTAGAGGCTGAACAATTCCTCCCCAACAAGTGTTTAATTGTGATGAAACAGGCCTGTTTTGGAAGAAAATGCCCAACAGGACCTACATTACTCAGGAGGAAAAGGCACAGCCAAGACATAAGCCTATGAAAGACAGGCTAACTTTGATGCTTTGTGCTAATGCCAGTGGTGATTGCAAAGTGAAGCCTTTACTGGTGTATCTTTTTGAAAATCCCCGAGTGTTTGGCAGATGCGGAGTCAGCAAGTCTAACTTGTGTGTGATGTGGAGGTCTAACAAAAAGGCATGGGTCACAAAGGACATTTTCTTAGATTGGTTCAATGGCGTGTTTGGCCCCAGTGTGAAGAAATATCTATTGGACAATAATTTGCCACTTAAGTGCCTCCTGATAATGGACAATGCTCCTTGTCATCCTCCAAACTTGGTAGAGAAAATTGTGGAGGAGTTTAAATTCATCAAAGTGAAGTTCTTGCCCCCTAATACCACTCCTCTCCTCCAGCCCATGGACCAGCAGGTCATTTCCAACTTTAAAACTCTACACCAAAGCAATGTTTCAAAAGTGCTTTGATGTGACCACAGACATGAATATAACCCTAAGAGAATTTTGGAAAAACATTTCCATATGCTGCATTGTGTAAACCTTATAGGTAAGGCTTGGGAGGGAGTGACTACCAGGACTTTGAACTCTGCCTGGAGAAAATTGTGGCCAGACTGTGTCCTAGAGAGGGATTTTGAAGGTTTTTGGGCTGAGCCTCAGAACCCTGAGCCTGAGCCTGAGCCTGTTGTGGAAGAAATTGTGGAATTGGGCAAGTCTTTGGGGTTAGAGGTGAGTGGTGAGGATGTGGAACAGTTGGTGGAGGAGCACAAGGAAGAGCTAACCACTGAAAATCTGCAAGAGCTTCAACAGCAACTGGAACAAGAGACCAGTGGTCAGGACAATGGTTCAGAAGAGGAGGAGGAGGAGGTGGAACAAAAATGGAAGAATGTGCCTTCTTCAAGGATTAGGGAGATCTGTGCCAAATGGAGTAATGTGCAAGCATTTATGGATGAATTTCACCCTAACCATGCTGTTGCAGGCCGTGCTGGCAACCTGTACAATGACACAGTGGTGTGTCATTTCAGGGATGTGTTAAAGAATCGCCAGACACAGAGCTCCATGGACAAATTTATTGTTAGAAAGAGGTCCAGTGACTCTCAAGCTGGTCCTAGTGGCATTAAAAGAAAAAGGGAAGTAACCCCAGAAAAGGACTTGGTACCTGCAGTGTTAATGGAAGGATTCCCTTCCAAACACTAGCATACTACTCCACCTTCTCCCCTCCTCCCGTCCTCCACACATCAACAACTCTTCAATAAATGTAAGTGACATGTTATTGTACAATATTTACATGTGTATTTAGGTATTCTTCATTAAATTCTGTATTATTTAATGTCAAAAAGTTCTAAAAAATATTTTATTTAACTACTTTTGGAAGTCTTGGACGGATTAAATTTATTTCCATTATTTCTTATGGGGAAAATTGATTCGTGTAACGATTGTTTCGCCTTAAAATATGCCCTCTCTGACGGATTGGATTAATATCGTAAGTCGAGGTACCACTGTACTATTTAAAGACAATACTAGAGAAATTGGTTGAGTTTAATCTAGTTGAATATTTTATTTCAAGTTACAATATGTTGATGCTATACTAGTATAATAACAATACTAGAAAAATTTATTGAGTATCTTCTAGTTATATATTTTATTTCACATTGATATGAAATTGCAACAAGTGTTAAGGAGGATGACAATATAAAACTGAGATTATCTTAAGTAAAATAACATTGGGTTTGAAAGTTTGTTACAGTATGAGTATTTAGTATAGGGTAAGTAGGTGATTTTTGAGAAGAGTCTTGAATTGATTTTCCGACAAGGTTAACTTAATATTTTCTGGTAATGAATTCCAGATTCTGGGGCCCTTTATGTGCATAGAATTTTTACATTGGTTAGTATGGACTCGGGGTATGTCAAATAGTGATCTGTGTCTTGTGTCATGGTCGTGGGACCTATTAAAGTTATTGAGGAGAATTTTGAGTGGAGGGTTGATATTAGCATGTAGAGTTTTATGTATGTAGAAGGCACATGAATAGGTATGAATATTTTTTACGGTGAGTAGTTTTAAAGTTTTGAATATAGGTGGAGTATGCTGTCTAGAGTGGGAATTTGTTATCATCCTGACTGCAGCCTTTTGCTGGGTTATGAGTGGTCTAAGGTGATTTAATGTTGTTGAGCCCCATGCACAGATTCCATAGGTGAGATAAGGGTAGATAAGAGAATGATATAGTGCAATGAGAGCTGGTTGTGGCACATAATAGCGTATCTTAGATAATATACATACTGTCTTTGAGATTTTCTTGGAAATTTGTTGTATGTGTGTTTGGAATTTAAGACTACTGTCAAGGTGGATTCCTAGGAATTTTCCCTCTGTGAGTCTTGTGATGGGTGAATCATTGAGCATTATGTTAAGTGGAACATTTGTAGCTTTGTTTCCAAACTGAATGAAGTAGGTCTTGTCAGTATTGAGAGTAAGCTTATTTGTCTTCATCCATGTTGATATTTTCTGTAATTCGGCATTAACAGTGTTGGCTAGTATGACTGGATTTGGGTGAGAGAAGACATATGTTGTGTCATCTGCAAATAATATGGGTTTGAGTAGTTGTGATGCATTCGGTAGGTCGTTTATGTAAATGAGGAATAGGAGTGGCCCCAGGACACTTCCTTGAGGACTCCGACTGTAATTTGTTGTGTGGAAGAGTTCTCTCCATTTGTGTACACGTACTGGCTTCTGTTGCTAAAGTACGACTTTAGGTAGTTGAGGGGTGCCCCTAATACCATAGTGCGCTAATTTTGTGAGCAATAAATCATGGTCGACTGTATCAAATGCTTTGCGTAGGTCTATGAAGATTCCCAGCGGAACTTCTTTCTTCTCAAGTGCGGTGTATATTAACTCTAACATGTGTGTTATAGCATCGTTTGTGCTCTTGTTAGTCCTGAATCCAAATTGACAGGGTTGAGTACATTGTGTGAGACGAGGTAGGAATAGATCTGTCTATGAATTAATTTTTCGAAGATTTTAGAAAGCAGTGGTAAATTTGAGATTGGTCTATAATTATTCAAGTCAGTTTGGTCACCTCCTTTGTGGATCGGGGTGACCCTAGCTATTTTGAGAATTGATGGGAAGGTAGAAGATTCAATGAATTTATTGAATAATGCTGCTATAATTGGTGACAGTACGTGTGAAGCTTTTTTGTACATAAATGGTGGTAAGCTGTTTATGTCTCCTGCTTTGTTTTTAAGGGTGTTGATTATGAGCGAGACTTCAATTGAGTTGGTAGGAGCTAGGAATAGTGTATCTGGGTAGGTGTTGGTGAGGTAGTCTGTTGGACGAGTGTTCGAGCTTGGGATTTTACTCGCTAGATTCTTTCCTATGGTGGAGAAGAAAACATTAAGTCTGTTTGCTGTCTCAGTTGGTGAGAGTTGGGGTTCTTCTGTTTTTGATAATTTGATGGTATTGTTAATGGATATCTTTTTATTTCCTAGAATTGTAGATAGGGTTTTCCAGGTCTTTTTCATATCACCTTTTACGGTCTGGAGTCTGTTCTCATAATACAACTTTTTGGACCTTCTTATCAGGCTAGTAAGGATTGATGAGTAGCGTTTGGATTGTTCTCTGGTTATTAGACCCCTTCTGTATTGTTTTTCATATTGGTGCCTCTTGTTTATGGATTTAAGGATGCTGGGTGTTAGCCAGGGATTGTTAAGTCTCTTAGCTGTGATCTGTTTAGTTTTTTTCGGGCAATGTCTGTTATAGAGGTTGTGTGTTTTTTTAAGAAAGTTCTTGATGCATTCATTAGTATCTGAATATGTTTCTAATTCATTAAGCCAGTCAATGTTCATCATAGCTGATATAAAATTATTAACAGCTGACTCATTATGTAGTCTGAAGGTAACTTTTGCAATTTCTTGGGGCAAAATGCCTAGGTTAGTTATGAGAAAGGTAGGGTAGTGGTCTGTGGTGTTTTCTGTGATTATGCCTGATTTTAGAGGGGATATAGTTAGTCCAGATGTGGTCTTGTAACGAGGTACTATTCTCGGAGATTCTTGTAGGTTTTGATATTGTTGGTAGTAATAAGCAGTTGCTCATAGTGTTTGTGAATTCAGTTACCTGTGGGTCCTGGTCATGTAGGAGATTTATGTTGAAATCTCCTGTGAGCAGCAAGTGATCTTTGTTAAGGCGTGAATCGATTATCAGGTTTCCTAGTTTTTCACTAAAGTGGTGGATGTTTGACTGTGGTAATCTGTAGATGTTTATCACTGTGAGGGGTTTTTGCAGGTCTTTTGATTTAAATTTAGCTATAATATATTCTCCATGTTCATCCCCTGTGCAAGAGTTTTTGATACATTCGAGTTGATCTGTATAATATATTGCTGTTCCACCCCCTCGCTGGTCTGTCCTACAGTTGTGAATGGCTGTGTAACCTGGGATGGCATAGACATCTGTAGTATCAGGCTTTAGCCAGGTCTCAGTGAGTGTGATGATTGACATATTGGTCTGTAGGGATTGGAGTAGTGCTGTGAGGTCATCATAATGTTTGCTCAAAGATCTAACATTGTAATTGAAGATAGTTAAGTTATTGTTGGCTCTGAGTAATGTCTTTGCTTGATCTGCTGTGTAATAGTTACAGTTGCTGTTGGAGTCATGTAAGTCATTTAATAATAGGTTGATATCAGGATCAATGCCTGTAATCATAGGATTTAGTGTGATTCTATAACTAGACTTGAGAACAATGGATTATGCTAAACTTAATGATATGGTATTAGATTAAAGTCTTATTTGCTAATGGATTAATACAATTATGTGCAAGTGTTTACAGGATTTTTTTACAGAGATATAGGATATTTGAATAATGTTAATGATATACTAATTTAACTGTCTAATGAATGGTTAGAATAACTTCAATGACTAGTATTAAATTGATATGGAAAAAGAAATTTTGATTCAATATTGCACTGGTTGAAAACTTTTAGTTGAATGCAAAGAGCTATTGAACTAATAGTAAAAACAGTTTTGACTAATATTAAAAGTAGTTTTGATAAAATTTAAGTAAATAAAGTGACTGAAATTGGCTAATGGTAAAAGGTATTTATAAAATATAAATAAATGATTGCACTTATCAGGTAGTTGCTTATAAAGGAAATATAAAGTAAGTCACATACACAATGAGGTAGTTGTTTGAATATAAGAATACAATTAAGCATCTTCCAGATGCCTGCAACTCTCTTCAATAAAGGTAAGTAAATGTTATTAATCTGTTTTTTATTATTTAGTATTATTATTAGTATTTAAAGTGTTAATAATGTTGTTTTGTGTATGTAGAACTATAATTAACCCTTTGACTGTCGCAACCCTCAATCCTGAGTGCTCTCCTGTTGTCGCAAAATATTCGAAAAAAAAAAAAAAAAAAATTTTTATCAAAATGTTAAGATTATTTTTGTGATTGTTTAAATCCCAAAAATTTTTTTTTGCGATCAGTACTTACCGAGATATAGAGTGGTAAAGTTGGCAAAAAATGAGCCGAGTATGGCAACAGCGGCGAATGCCGCTCACCCGGTAAACTTTGGTTTACTTCCTTTCGTAGGTTTCTTGTTTTTTTTACTATTTTATTCGTAACTTATGTTGCCTGTGAGACCAAAGTAAGGTGCAATGTATATATATAAACTCATTGTATGCAACACAATAATTGCACAAACATTAGTATCATTATATTGTTTACAAAACTTGTTTACACCAACCAACAATAAAAAATTTTTTTATTACTATTGTTCTATAATATATACAGTGGAACCCCGGTTAACGAACACCCCGGAAATCGTGCAATTATGTAAGTATAATATTGTAAGTGCTTGTGGAAGTGTATTTTTGGGGGTCTGAAATAGACTAACCTAAATGACATTTTTTCTTAAGGAAGTAAATTCGTTCGGTAATGGCACTTGAGCAGGCTTCTGCAATGAATTTTTTTCGTTAACCTCGAGTTACGATGGTCCCCAAAATCGCCCTTTTATGTAAGTTTATTTTTTTAAATGCTTTTGTAAGTATATTTTTTTGGGTGTAAAAGGACTAGTCTATTTTACATTATTCCTTAAGGGGATAAATTCGTTTGGTAATGGCACTTGAAGAGCATTCTCGAACGAAAAAATATCGTAACTCGAGGTACCACTGTATAATGACTGGACACTTTCCATCAACTGCAATTAGCACTTCAAAGCTCCAAGCTATGTGTTTGTGTGTGTGGACATCTAAATTTGTTGAGTCAGGGTAAGGCAGCTGTCAAAATGCATATACCATTACTCACCACCCCCGCACTGTCTGTCAACCTGTCAACACAAAAGGGGACCCATGTCTTCTTCCCCACAACCTCCTTCCTTTCCTTCATACCTACCTTCCTTTCTTCCTTCATTTATTCCTTTCTTTATGCCTTCCTTTCTTATATATTTCCTTCCTTCCTCTCATCTCTTCCTTCCTTCCTTTCTTTCTTTCTTTCTTAATTCCTTCCTTCTTCCTTTCCTCCTTCCTTCTTCTTTCCTTCCTTCTTCTTTCCTTCCTTCCTCTCATCTCTTCTCTCCTTCCTCCCTTCCTTACTTTCTTTCTTCCTTCCTTCCTTCTGGTATCCTGGGCATTACTTTCGGTCACAAACTCCTCAAGACCATGAAATTCATCTTCAGAGACACTTCCATCTGTGTTAGAGCTATCACTGGGGAAGAGAAGAGTCCCAGATGCTCTAAGGAGTCTGATAATTCTTACCGCTAGGCATGCTGAACAAGGACTACTGAAATGGCATTCCCACAATGCACCACTGGCTGCCCAATTTTTTTTACACTGCGCACACTGACCACACAGACCCATTCTCTCACATGTAGGCCTACCAGCTTTCTCCTGCTTGATTTGAGGCCGCTAGAATTTAGGTGTATAGATATGTGCGAAACTGGCTTGTAAGACGTATATATACAACCGAAACAGTCAAAGGGTTAAAATGTATTTTTTGTGAATATTTTTGGGTGGAACGGATTAATTGTACAGTCATCCCTCGGTTTTCGTGTATCTCTGTTTTCATGTATTTCAGTTTTCGGGTAGTTTTTTCGTGGAAAATTGCCCTCTGTTTTCGTGTGTTCCCTCCGTTTTCGTGCTCGGTCCGGAACCTGTCCACCAGTGCCGCGCACATACAAAGGCCGTAGGCCACCACCCACGCACCTCCCACGCACATTGCCACGCAGTCTAGCATTGTTTACGCTTGAGTGAACATCACCCCAGGAGTTTATACAAAATATTTATTAACAATTCATTGTTTTTGGGCCTTGATTATTGTGTGACTACTAAATAAGCTACCATGGGCCCAAAGAAAGCTCCTAGTGCCACTTCTTTGGTAAAGAAAGTGAGGAACACCATAGAACTGAAGAAAGAAATAATAGAAAAATATGATAGTGGTGTATGTATTGCCGAGCTCGCCAGGATGTACAAGAAAGTCCCAACAACCATCGGTTCCATTGTGTATAAGAGAAAAGCAATCACTGAAGCTAATGTTGCGAAAGGGGTGAATACAATAACCAAACAGAGATCACAAACAATAGAAAATATGGAGAAATTGTTGTTGCTGTGGATAAACCAAAAACTGCTAGCGGGTGATAGTATTGTGCAATCCATCATACGTGAAAAAGCAAGGCAGTTGCATGCCGATCTTGTCAAGAAAATGCCTGGAACCAGTGATGTTGATGTTGATGAATTTAAGGCCAGCAAAGGCTGGTTCGAAAAATTTAAGAGGCGAACTGGCATACACAGTGTTGTAAGGCATGGTGAGGGTGCCAGTTCAGATAAAGATGGGGCTGAAAAATTTGTGCGCGACTTTAAAAAATATGTAGAGGCTGAAAATTTCAAACCCCAACAAGTGTTTAATTGTAACAAAACAGGCCTCTTTTGGAAGAAAATGCCAAGGAGGACCTACATCACGCAGGAGGAAAAGGCAATGCGAGGACACAAGCCTATGAAAGACAGGCTAACTCTAATGTTGTGTGGTAACGCTAGTGGGGATTTCAAAGTGAAGCCTTTACTCGTGTATCACACTGAAAATCCCAGAGTGTTCAGGGACTACAGTGTTGACAAGAGTAAATTGTGTGTGTTTTGGAAGTCTAATGCTAAGGCATGGGTCACTAGTGTTTGGCCCCAGGGTGAAGAAATATTTATTGGAGAATAAATTGCCACTTAAGTGCCTCCTGGTAATGGACAATGCTCCTGGTCATCCTCAAGACTTGGACGACCAAATGTCTAAGGATTTCAGATTTGTAAAAGTGAAGTTCTTGCCTCCTAACACCACTCCTCTCCTCCAGCCCATGAACCAGCAGGTCATTGCAAACTTCAAAAAACTGTACACCAAAGCAATGTTTCAAAGGTGTTTTGATGTGACCAATGACACTAAATTGACCCTAAAAGAGTTCTGGAAGGGTCACTGATATCTTCCATTGCATAGGCCTTATAGATAAAGCTTGGCAGGGAGTGACCTCCAGGATGATGAACTCTGCTTGGAGAAAGTTGTGGCCAGATTGTGTCCCAGAGAGGGATTTTGAAGGGTTTGAAGCTAACCCTGAGGAGCCTATGGAAGTTGTGGAAAATATTGTGGAATTGGGGACTTCCATGGGGTTGGATGTGAATGGAGAGGATGTGGAAGAGTTGGTGGAGGACCACAATGAAGATCTAACCACTGAAGAGCTGCAAGAGCTTGAGCTGCAACAACAACAAAACAGATCTGAGGAAATTGCTTCAGTGGAGGAAGAGAGATGTAAGGTGCCTTCTTCAGGGATTAAGGAGATTTGTGCAATGTGGAGTAGGGTGCAATCATTTGTGGAGGAACATCACCCTGACAAAGATGTTGCAATCCGTGCTGGCTACTTTTACAATGACAATTCCATGTCCCATTTTAGGGACATTTTAAAGACCGCCAGACACAGAGCTCTCTGGAGATATTTAGTGCCACAGGTGTGCAGTGACTCTCAAGCTGGTCCTAGTGGGATTAAAAGACAAAGAAGGGAAGTGACCCCAGATGAGGACTTGGTACCTAGAGTCCTTATGGAGGGGGATTTCCCTTCCAAAAATTAGGGACTCTACCCTCTCCCTCCTATCTCTCTTCCATCCAGCAACATCAGTCTTCAGTAAGGGTAAGTGCCACATTCATTTCATTCATTTGTGCATGTAAATCTATCTTTAAGGCCCCCAAAAAAATTTTCTTCCAAACTTCTGGGTTTCTGGAACGGATTAATTGAATTTCCATTATTTCTTATGGGAAAATGGTTTCAGTTTTCGTGTGTTTCAGTTTTAGTGCCTCCTCAGGAACGGATTAAACACAAAAACCGAGGGACCACTGTATTTACATTATTTCTTATGGAAAATAAGGTTTCAAATTACGAGCAATTCGTGTTAAGGCCTAGCTCCTGGAACGGATTAAGATCGTTAATCAAGGGACCACTGTAATTGTATTTACATTATTTCTTATGGGAAATAATGGTTCAACTTTCGCCAGTTTGAGTTAAGGCCTAGCTCCTGGAACGGGTTACGGCCGATACTCGGGGTCCACTGTACTTGTAAATTGTTGTGATATGCTTGGAAGATCGCTGATGTATAAAAGGAAAAGGAGGGGGCCAAGAATGCTTCCCTATGGTACTCTAGTGTCCAGGGGTCGTGTTGAGGAAGTTGCGTCCTTGGCAGATACAGTGGACCCCCAAGTAACGAGCAAAATTCATTCCAGAAGCCTGCTCAAGTGCCATTACCGAACGAATTTACTCCCTTAAGAAATAATGTCAAGCAGGTTAGTCCATTTCAGACCCCCAAAAATACACTTACAAAAACACTTACAATATTATACTTACATAATTGTACGATTTCCGGGGGCTCATTACTCGGGGGTCCACTGTATATTGCTTGTTATTAGTAAGGTAGGACTTAATAAATGCAAGTGCATGGCCTCTTATACCATAATGATCAAGCTTGACGAGTAAGATGCTGTGATCTACTGTACCAAAAGCTTTCTTAAGGTCAGTAAAGAGTCCAAGCTGGTATTCATTTTTTCTCAGTGCTGTGTAAACTAGGTCTAGCATTTTTAATATTGCGCCATTTATGCTTTTGTTTCTCCTGAAGCCAAACTGGCAGGGGTTTAGGATGCTTTGTGATGTTATGAAGGAGTATAAAATTTTGTGTATGAGTCTCTCGAAGATTTTGGAGAGTAAAGGCAAGTTTGATATTGGCCTATAATTTTTTTACATCTGTTGGGTCACCACCTTTGTGTATTGGCGTAATCCTTGCTATTTTGAGTGATGCTGGGAAAGTGTTGGTTTCTAGTGATTTGTTAAAGAGTAATGCAATGGTGGATGAAAAGATTTGAACTGCTCGTTTGTACAGTAGCAATGGTACTTGGGTTACATTTCCTGATTTGATTTTTAGAGATAATAATCATGGTAACCTCAGTGGGATCAGTTAGTGTAAGATAGAGGGATGTTGGAAGTTTCCATCTAGATAATCATTAACTCAGGCATTGGTAATTGGAATTTTACTGGCGAGATTTGATCCTATGGTTGAGAAGAAGTCATTTATCTTGTTAGCTGTATCAACAGGCTTGAGTTTTAGTTCGTTTGGTTTAGTTAGTACAATATTACTAGCTTTGTTCGGTTTGTGGTGCCCAGGATCTGAGTGTCTTTCAGGTCTTTTTTATATCTCGTTTCAGTGAATCTATTAGAATAGTATAGTTGCTTGGACTTTCTGATTAATTTGGTGAGGACTGACGTATAGTGTTTGATAAATTGTTTAGTTATTAAGCCCCTTCTGTATTGTTTATCATATTGATGTTTCATATTGATGGATCTTAGGGTACTGGTAGTAAGCCCTGGGCAACTTAGTCTTTTATTGGTGATCTGTTTAGTTTTTATTGGGCAATGTTTGTGATATAGTCTATGAATTTTGTTTAGAAGTATCTTTACCCATTCATCGATACCAGTGACATTGGAAAATTCTGTAGGCTAGTCAACTGAGCTTAGTTCTGCAGTGAAATTACTTATTGAAGCCTCATCATGGAGTCAAAAGGAGAACTTATTATATTTCGTTGGTTGCTTACAAATGTTTGTTAGGAGGAAAGTTGGGTAATGATCAGTAGCGCTGTCCGTGATTATCCCGGGCTAGTTTGTTCATCCATTTTGGTCAATTATGGTTGCACTCGTCTCAGTTAGTCTTGTTGGTTTTGTAATTGCTGGTATGAGTAGTGTATTGTTCATATTGTTAATGAAGTCAGTAACAGGTTGGTCATCTGTTAGGCCAAGGTTGATGTTGAAGTCTCCTGCTTGTAGTAGGTGGTTCTTATTCATTTGTGTATCTGTAATCAGTTTTTTTGTTTATCACTAAATTGCTATAGGGTTTTTAATTTTTTTTACAGAAATGTTTGCAAATATACAGTGGACCCTCGGTTTTCATTGAAAATTCGTTCTAGAATGCTGTTTGAGTGCTGTTACCGAACAATTTGTTCCCATAAGGACAAATGTAAATTAGATCAGTCATTTCAGACCCCAAAATACACTTACAAAAGCACTTACAAAATACATTTACATAATTGTTCGAGTTTGAAGGTGAACGAAACCGAGGGTCCACTGTGTATTCACCATATTCATCATTGAAGGATATGGTGTTGCTACATTATAGTTCATTCAAATGATAAATGGCAATACCTCCCCCAATTTGTTCTGGCCTGTAGTTGTGGATTGCTGTGTATCCTGGTAGTGTGTAGATGTTTATTGTGTCTTGCTTAACCCTTTGACTGTCGCAACCCCTAATCCTGAGTGCTCTCCTGTTGTCGCAAAATTTAAAAAAAAAAAAAAAAATTATGAAATGATAGAGAATCTTTTCCTGGTGGTAATGACACCAAAATTATGAAATTTGATGGAAAACTTACGGAATTACGCTCTCGCGAAGTTAGTGATCTCAGCGATATATACGCTTTGGCAATTTCGCCGACTTTGAGCCCTATTTTCGGCCAATTCCATTGTTCCAGTTGACCAAACTCATAGCTATTTCTTTTGAACTCCATTTGTTCTATCGAATGAGTACAAAAACCACCAATTACCGATTTCAACTACCTAATAAAGTGGTCAGAAATTGGCAATTTGGCCAATTTCATGCAAAATAAAAAGTTGTCAATTTCAAAATAGGGTCCAGAATAAACAATGCAGACATTCCTGGCACTAAAATAAGATGTTATCTGTTCATTAGTCACGTCTTTAGGCCCCTCTTGCTTTCTATTTTGATTTTTTATTCACAAAAAATAGAAGATTTACTGTTATGCAGACTATTGCATTATTGTAAAAATGGTATAAATAATATCACTGCACTTGTGAAAGAATATTAGACTCACCAATTGATGTGTATTGGACGCGTGGCGTGATTTGTTTACTCTTGAACATTTGCAAAAATCGAACATTTCCCTACTTTGAGCTCAATTTCAAAATCTTCTATATTTCTGTAGTATGTTTTCCATTCTATCAAATGAGACCATAAAAAAGAGAATACAACCATAAATACTATACAAAAATACACCTCAAAGACTGCGTTTTAATCCAAATAAACGGTCAGAGTTTTTTTTCTCTCATTATGCACTGCATGCTGCAGGATTTTTTTTATACAGCGCACACTGACCACACAGACCAATTCTCTCATATGTGGGCCTACCAGCTTTCTTCCGCTTGATTTGAAGCCGCTAGGGTTAATAACCCTTTGACTGTTTGGTCGTATATATACGTCTTAGTTTCAGTAAGAATAATCAAATAGTCACAAACACACTGACAGATGAACATTTTCACCTGCCTTGGTCATATACTATTGTCTATAAATATATACAAAGTATTTATAGGTCCCAGCAATGTTTTAGACATGCTGAAGTTTGTTGATGTTGTAGATTCGCTGGTACTGCCAGCCCGGGTCTTCTCCAGATGGTGACCTGGCCTTGGCTCCCAGGAATGGGAGTGTCTTGGATTGCATGCCAGCTGCACAACAGCTGGGAATGTGAGGAAGGCTGATGAAGCTGCACAGCAGCAGGCAGTGTCAGGAAGGGTCGAGAAGGTAGCCATTACAGGGTCCATTGAAGCCACACCTCAGCTTTAGCCAATGACAGAGTGCTGGGAAACACAGCTTCACTGTGATTGGTCAATTGAAAGCTTGCTAGTGGAGTGAACCATTTTGGAGGGATCTGAACTTCTTCTTTGAGATGTAGTCCACTTCATTCAGGGTTTTGGTGTTTACTATACGCTTGTTGACGAGTTGAAGCATTTGTTCGGTGTGTAGACACGATTCGAGTCGCAGGTGAACTTAACAGTCTCATCATGGAGTCACTGGTGAATTTCTCTGGCATGCATTTCGTCCTTGTATTGGTCAGTTGTGTAGAACCAGACACCAGGCCAGGCCTGTTGTCTGCAGTAGTGGCAGTTGAAGGAGTGACTGAGTGGGCCGAGGCAGCAAGAGTTTGTTAAGTAAAGGACACTAATGAAACTAATGTGACATTTTATTGTGGCAACGTTTTGCTGTCCAGGAGCTTTGTCAAGCTGTTACAAACAATACATGGACACAGAGGGTATATATAGGCTCAGAGTGAGGTGTAATACTAGTGGTGGTAGAAGTAGTAGTAATACAATAAGGTAGAACAATCAACTTGCACATGAGTAAAAGGTGATAAAATCAATTACTTGGGTAGTATAAAAATAGGTTAGACAAATATTTCTGTTGGAGGTTGGAATAGAAGGCCAGTAGCAGTGCTCCACATCTGCAATGTGCTTGTGTAGTATTAACAGGAGAGACTAGGTGATGGTAGGGTTTACTGTTTTCAGAATTCTTGCTAAGACTTCAGAGATGGTGAAGCTGCCTCTGTTTTATTTAATTGTGTTAGAAACAGCGATAAGTGCTGATTCAGGGCACTTGCGTCTGCGGAAATTAGTTTCTTTGATTGCTAATCGGGCGTCTTTGAATTTCATGAGATGATTTGTGGAATTTCGGTGTTGTACGCAGGCGTTGTTCAGGTTATCGTTTATACATGCATTAATGTGTTCATTGAGGAGTATTTCGAGGTTTATTGCTGTTTCTCCTACATAAATCTTGTCACAGCCTCCACAGGGTATAGTGTAAACCCCTGCATTGACTGGTTCATGGTGCATGGATTTTGTCCTGGTTAAAGCCTTTATAGAAGTACTGGAAGTAATGGCGACTCTAGTGTTAGCTTGTGCAAGTACTTTAGAAATGTTCGATGCAACCTGGCTGTTGGGAAGAATTATAACTTTGTTAGGAGTGGTGTTGGTGTGTGGAGAATTAATGATCTAAAGTGCTCTTTTCTTGCAATCTTTGATGAAAAGGAAGGAAATTGTAAATCAGTGAAGGTTTGGTGAATGTATGTACAATCCTCGTCAAGAAACTGAGGACTACAAATTCGGTAAGCTCTTAGGAAAAATCCGATGATGATGCCTCTCTTGGTCTTAGTATCTTGACTGGAATAAAAGTGTGTGAGATCATTTTTATTTGTAGGTTTCCAGTAAACTTGAAATCTTAGGTTGTTATCTACTTTGTGGATGAGGACGTCTAGAAAGGGTAGCTTGTCATTGGACTCTTCTTCTAGTGTCAACTGGATCACCGGTTCAACTGCGTTGAGCCTTGCCTGAAGATTCCATACATCAAAATGTTTGGGAGTTATTATGAGGACGTAGTCCACGTAACGTAACCAAGTGACGCTTGAGGGGATGATGTTGGTGAAGTGTTCAGCCTCTAGGTGTTCCATGTACAAGTTAGCTAAGACGGCACTGATGGGGAACCCTATTCCCATGCCGTGTGTTTGTTTGTAGAGCCTGTTATTGGAAGAAAAACAGTTGAAATTAACACAGAGTTCAATAAGGTCAACAAAATCTCTGGGAGGTAGAGGAAGGTTAAGGTCCTGATTGACTTTACGTCATAGAACATTGATGGCTTGTGTAGTAGGTACTTTAATGAAGAGGGAAGTCACGTCCACACTGCTTAGTTTCTTGTTACGGATGGAGAGGTTTTGGATGCGGTTGAGATGGTCACCTGAATGCTAAAGATGAGCGGACCTGATGGTCCCCAGAAGGCAGGAAAGATACTAAGACCAAAGAAGCATCATCATCGGATTTTTCTAAGAGCTTACCGAATTTGTAGTACTGAGTTTCTTGACGAGGAATGTTAGTTAGTTTGATATCTTTATTATGCACCCCATACCCATCCTGTGGGCGGTAGTCAAAAGATTACAGAGGTACATAATGAGTCCAGGGACTGGACCCCAAAGTTTTGATAGCTGAGCAAGTTACAAAGGTAATGAACTCACAAGTTACAAAGGTAATGAACTCACAAGTTACAAAGGTAATGAACTCACAAGTTACAAAGGTAATGAACTCACAAGTTACAAAGGTAGTGAACTCACAAGTTACAAAGGTAATGAACTCACAAGTTACAAAGGTAATGAACTCACAAGTTACAAAGGTAATGAACTCACAAGTTACAAAGGTAATGAATGTACATACATTCACCAAACCTTCACTGATTTACAATTTCCTTCCTTTTTCATCAAAGATTGCAAGAAAAGAGCTATTCAGATCATTAATTCTCCACGCACCAACACCACTCCTAACAAAGTTATAATTCTTCCCAACAGCCAGGTTGCATCGAACATTTCTAAAGTACAGTGGACCCTCGCTATTCGAACACTCCAAAACTCACCCTTATTCCAGAATGCTGTTCAAGTGCTGTTACCAAACAAATTTATTCCCTTAAGGAACGATGTAATTAGATCAGTTCATTTCAGACCCTTAAAAATACACTTATAAAAGTACTTACAATAATAAACTTATATAAAAGGGTGAGTTTTGGAGTGTTCGAATAGCACAAGCTAACACTAGAGCTGCCATCGCTTCCAGCACTTCTATAAAGGATTTAGGCCTTTTTAAGGGGGGCTCCTTGTCGTGGTAAAGAGGCTATCGGTATGAGGAATTGGACCTCTTGGTCTTCTTCCTCAGACCAAACCTAATTACCCCCCAATCCCCCCTCCCTTTTCCCATTTTCCCCATCCTCCCTTTTCCCTTTCCTCCTCCTCCTCCTCATTCCTCCCTTATTTCCTTCCCATTTTTACCCAGGGAGCTTCCCTCCACAGGCATTCTAGTTCCTAGGTAGTGGGAAGGGTACCGTGGTCCATCCCATTCCGTTGAGGTTCTTGGCGGTGGTGTAGTTTGCCGTGGAATCTGGATAGCCTGGGGATGTCCCGATCCCTCTCCAGTCTCCCGGGGGTGGCTTTGGGTATCTTCCGGGCGACGGGTGTATCTCTGGAGGCCACCTTTCGGATTCCGGGGGTGGTGGTCGAAGGAGGTATGCTTTGTGATGGATATCCGGCCGCCCTCTCTTTTGCCCGCCGAGGTGGCTCGGTGGATGTGAGGTTGCTATCCCGGATTGCTGGTTTACTGGCATGAAGGGTAAGGTACCTGGAGTATTACCTGGAGAGAATTCCAGGGGTCAACACACCTGCGGCCCAGTCTGTGACCAGGCCTCATGTTGGACCAGAGCCTGATCAACCAGGCTGTTACTGCTGGCCGCACGCAGTCCAACGTACGAATCACAGCCCGGCTGGTCAGGTACCGACTTTAGATGCCTGTCCAGTGCCTGCTTGAAGACAGCCAGGGGTTTGTTGGTAATCCCCCTGATGTATGCTGGGAGGCAGTTGAACAATCTTGGGCCCCTGACACTTATTGTGTTGTCCCTCAACGTGCTAGTGGCACCCCTGCTCTTCATTGGGGGGATGTTACATCACCTGCCGAGTCTTTTGCTTTCGTAGGGAGTGATGTTCGTGTGCAAGTTTGGTATTAATCCCTCGAGAATTTTTCATGTGTATATAATAATGTATCTCTCCCACCTGCGTTCTAGAGAGTACAGGTTTAGGAACTTCAAGCGTTCCCAGTAATTGAGGTTGTGTATCGCAGTTATGCGTGCCGTGAAGGTTCTCTGCACATTTTCAAGGTCAGCAATTTCACCCGCCTTGAAAGGTGCAGTTAGTGTGCAGCAATATTCCAGCCTAGATAGAACAAGCGATCTGTAAAGTGTCAACATGGGCTTGGCATCCCTGGTTTTGAAGGTTCTCATTATCCATCCTGTCATTTTTCTAGCAGATGCAATTGCTACGGTGTTATGGTCCTTGAAGGTGAGATCCTCTGACATGATCACTCCCAGGTCTTTGACATTAGTTTTTCGCTCTATTGTGTGGTTGGAATTAGTTTTGTACTCCGATGAGATTTTAATTTCTTCACGTTTTCCATATCTGAGTAATTGAAATTTCTCATCATTGAACTTCATATTGTTTTCTGCAGCCCATTTAAAGATTTGGTTTATGTCTGCTTGGAGTCTTGCAGTGTCTTCAACGGTGGACACTGTCATACAGATTCGGGTGTCACTGCAAAGGAAGACACGGCACTGTGGCTTATATCCCTGTCTATGTCCGATAAGGATGAGGAACAGGGTGGGAGCGAGTACTGTGCCTTGTGGAACAGAGCTTTTCACAGTAGCTGCCTCAGACTTTACTCTGTTGACTACTACTCTTTGTGTTCTACTTGTTAGGAAATTATAGATCCATCTACCAACTTTTCCTGTTATTCCTTTATCACGCATTTTGTGTGCTATTACACCATGGTCACACTTGTCAAAGGCTTTTGCAAACTCTGTGTATATAACATCTGCATTCTGTTTGTCTTCTAGAGCATCCAGGACCTTGTCGTAGTGGTCCAGTAGTTGGGACAGACAGGAGCGGCCTGCTCTAAACCCATGCTGCCCTAGGTTGTGCAATTGATGGGTATCAAGATGAGTGGCGATCTTGCTTCTTAGAACCCTTTCAAAGATTTTTATGATATGGGACGTTAGCGCTATTGGTCTGTAGTTCTTTGCTATTGCTTTACTGCCGCCTTTGTGGAGTGGGGCTATGTCTGTTGTTTTTAGTAACTGCGGGACGACCCCAGTGTCCATGCTCCCTCTCCATAGGATGTTAAAAGCACGTGATAGGGGCTTCTTGCAGTTCTTGATGAATACGGAGTTCCACGAGTCTGGGCCTGGAGCGGAGTGCATGGGCATGTCATTTATTGCCTTTTCGAAGTCATTTGGCATCGGGGTGATGTCAGATAGGCATGCGTCTGTCAAGTTCTGTGGCACTCTCATAAAAAATTAATTTAAGTCTTCGATTTTCAGTCTGGTTAGCGGCTCGCTAAAAACTGAGTCATACTGGGACTTAAGTAACTCACTCATTTCCTTGCTGTCATCTGTGTAGGACCCATCCCGTTTAAGTAGGGGCCCAATACTGGTTGTTGTTCTCGACTTTGATTTTGCATAAGAAAAGAAATACTTTGGGTTTCTTTCAATTTCATTTATGGCTCTTTGTTCTTCCCGCGTTTCTTGATTCCTGTAAGATTCCTTTAGTTTTAATTCGATGTTTGCTATTTCTCTGACTAGTGTCTCTCTTCGTATTTCAGATATATTGGCCTCCTGTAGCTGCTCTGTTATTCTTTGCCTTCGCCTGTATAGGGAGCGCCTCTCTCTTTCTAGTTTGCATCTTCTCCTTTTCCTTAAGGGAATTTGCCTTGAGCAAACCTCAAGTGCCACAGAGTTAATTTGTTCTAGACATAGGTTAGGATCCATGATGCTTAGGCAATCTTCCCAGTTTATATCATTTAGGACTTGGTTTACTTGGTCCCACCTTATGTTTTTGTTATTGAAGTTGAATTTGGAGAAGGCTCTTTCGCGGCTGATCACATTTTGTTGATCTGGGGCTCCCCGCATGCATGTCTGGACCTTTATTATGTTGTGATCTGAGTATATTGTTTTTGATATGATGACATTTCGTATCAGATCATCATTGTTGGTGAAGATGAGGTCCAGCGTATTCTCGAATCTTGCTGGTTTAAGGTGAATTTAGTGCATTTGGTGAATTTATTTGGGCACGGGTTCCATGCAGCATCTGCACTACTTGCGGTGTTGAAGTCTTCTTGGGCGCGGAGGGGGATTTATGCCCCTTTCATTCCTCCTAGGAGCTATTCCTCCACGTTCCCCCCTTTTTTTTATTCTTTTTTTTATTTTTATTTTCTTTCTTTTTTTTTCTTAAAAATAAAAAGAAAGAAGTAACCTAACCATGGCTGACCCAATCCATGAACCCACTACCCCTGGGCCCCTTCCTGATACCGCACCTAGTTCTGACCCTTCCTCGTTAATGGACAACTCTTCGGACACCTCCAATACCTCTGTACCTCTTGCTGGTGCCGGTTCGTCACCTGCTTCAGGTACCGGGGTTCCGACCGGCCCTTTTGACACATCTGACCTTTGCTCTTCTCTGACCTTGATTCCGGCTTCTCCCTCTACGGTGCGGCACTTTTCGGATTGCTCGCTCATTACACGTCGGACCACCTCTGGTCCCACATTCAAACGACCAAGACCCTTACATGACGATTCGACACTTCCTTCTCGTTCATCTCAGAAACGACCAGCTCGTCACGCACTCCCCTTAAACACTTTGTTTCACACTACTCAATGGACAAAGTTTTTTACTCTATGACCGACTTCTCCTAATACCTATCTTTCAGATCATAGTATTGGTAAGGCTCTGCTACGCCATGTTGGTAAAGATATCTCATTTCACGCTCTCAAGAGTGGCACTCGCATCATCACAGTCCAGAATGCTGGCCAAGCTCGTGCTCTTTCTCTCCTTACGACAATAGATACTATTCCTATCACTATTGACAAACACCATTCACTCAATTCTTGTAGTGGTACAGTTATTTTACCACACACCATTGTCCAACGGAATTTCCAGACATGTGGTGATGACATTTTGGAGCAGCTTGAGCTCCAAGAACTCCCTATCCTTAAAGTTGACACTTTTGTCCTCCCTGCCAATAAGCGAAGATGTTATCCTTGCAATATAGCTCGTTTAACATTTGACTGCCGTGAACTTCCACCCTTGGTCTACATTGCAGGTCACTGTTTATAAGTTCGAAAGGTGACCCCTACACCGCAACAGTGTAGAAACTGCTGGTGTTTTGGTCATGCAGCGAAATATTGCTGGTCCATGGCCGAATGCCCTGTCTGTGGTGCCGACGACCATGCTAGTCCTTCTTGTAATCTACCTCCCTCTTGCCTTAACTGTCATGAGGCGCATCCATCGTACTCTCGCCATTGTCAGGTTTACCTGAATGAGCGGGAAATCCGTTGTCTCAAAGAGGCAGAAGGCTTCTCACATGCTATGGCCGTCTCTCATCTACGCCTTCAAGGGAAACTTCCCTGTATTTCCTATTCTCGCATTACTAAACGGTGCCCCACTTCTGGGGTCTCAACTTCCCCGGCTTCCTCTGTGGTCGCCCCATCCTCAGTCACCCATGTCTCGAATCCTTTTGCTGTTCTTGCCTCCGAGGTCCCTACCTCGGCATCCCATACTGTCCACACCCCTTCCTCTACTCACTCGCACAGTTCTGTGTCTACACCCTCTCGTTCACCACCTAAACCTCAGCGCCCGCCTTCTTCTCATAAGTCCGGCAAAAAATCCCCATTGCCGGGTTCTTCACCTCCGACTAGTTCTGTAACGTGTGTGGAGGTTCATCCTCCTCCTCGTTCAATGTCTTCATCCCCTGTCCCCTCCCACATTCCTTCCTTGACTGCCCCGCCCCAGGCCGCTTCCACTCCTGTCCCCTCCCAAGCCCTTTTGACAGTTTCCTCTTCCATCTTCTCGCCCTCTACTTTCATACTGTCCATGGTCTCCCAGATTGTCGCTCACACTCCTCCTTTCATCTCTAATGTGGTCCCACATCCTGCATCTATGACTCCCGAAACGCTGGAGGCTATTGCAGGATTTATTGCAGAAACTGAAATCGTTGATGGACACTGCTCCACCTCCGGTTCCTCCTCTCTCTTCTCCGTCTATACCCCTCCTTCCTTCACAGCGTCCCCCTCCTTCTCGACTTATATCTTTTTCTCCATACATCATGGCGTATTTGCAGTGGAATATCCGAGGCCTCAGGGGTAACCGGGGTGAGCTTCATGTGTTGCTCTCCCAGTTTTTCCCTGTTGGCATCTGTTTGCAAGAACCCAAATTGCAATCCTCTGTTATCCGGCCCTTTTCAGGCTATCATTTGTTATATTCATCGGATCCTTTTTCCGATGGAACCTTTAACGAAAGTGCTCTTCTTATACGCACTGGTGTTCCATACCGTCAGCTCTATGTTCATTCTTCTCTACATTACACCGCAGCCTGTATCCACTTGAATAAGTGGTATACACTCTGTTCTTTATATCTCTTCCCTTCGCGAGCATTGTCTATCCCAGATGTTGATTTTCTGGTTTCTTCCTTGCCGCCACCCCTTCTATTACTTGGCGATTTTAACGCACATCATTTTCTTTGGGGAGGGTCACACTGCGACTCCCGTGGCGTTCAGTTGGAGGCATTTCTTGCTTCTCTCCCCCTCCATGTTTTAAATACGGGTACTCTTACCCATTTTGATCCCCGAACTCATTCTTTCTCCTGCATCGATCTTTCCATCTGCTCTTCATCAACTGTCCTTGACTTCACCTTGTCTGTCCTCCCGGACTTACATGATAGTGATCATTTCCCAATCATCCTTAGGTCCCCTTCGTATTCTCCACCTCCTCATAGCCCACGCTGGCAATTTGACCGGGCGAAATGGGACCTTTACGCACATCTTACTGCCTTTCATGAAGTTCCTTCCTTGTCCTCCATTGATGAGGTTTTACATCTCTTTTCGTCCTCCATCTTCACGGCAGCTTCACATTCTATCCCCCAAACCTCGGGCAAGCATTATCAGAAGTGCGTGCCTTGGTGGTCTCCTGCTTGTGCTTGGGCAGTACGTTTGAAACGCGCTGCATGGGGCAGGTATCGGTATAACAGAACCAGAGAGAGACTCCTTGATTTTAAGCAGAAGAGAGCAATTGCTCGCCGTGTCATACGTGATGCTAAACGCACTTGCTGGCAAGATTACATTTCTACGGTCACTTCGGCTTCCTCAATGAGTGCAGTCTGGAAGAAAGTGCGGAAATTGAGTGGTATATTCTCCCCCGACCCGGCTTCTGTTCTTCAGGTTGCCGGTGTCGATATAGCACACCCTCTTGCTGTTGCCACTGAAATTGGTAATCATCTGGTCCGCATTTCTCAGGGGCTGCATCTATGCCCTTCATTCTTTTCTTCTAAATCTGCCAGCGAGTTAAAGCCCTTAGATTTTTCTTCTCTCAGAGAAGAATCTTATAATGTGCCTTTTACCCTTCAAGAACTGGAGGCAACACTCTCTGCTTGTTGATCATCGGCAGCTGGGCCAGACGGCATACATATTCGTATGCTACAGCATTTACATCAGTCTGCTCTTACTGTCCTCTTACAACTCTTTAATCTTATATGGTCGCAAGGAGTTATTCCTCAACTGTGGAAGTCTGCTATTGTTTTCCCTTTTCGCAAACTGGGTGCTACGGGACATGATACCTCCCACTACCATCCCATCGCTCTTACCAGTGCAGTTTGCAAGATGATGGAACGTCTAGTTAATAGACATTTGATGTGGTATTTAGAGACGCACAGTAGTCTCTCACTAGTCAATATATAGTTCAATATAGTTCATAAGGGCCGTTCTGCTATTGACCCCTTACTGCGCTTGGATACGTATATTCGTAATGCCTTTGCCAATAACCACTCGGTTATTGCTATCTTTTTCGATCTTGAGAAGGCTTATGACACAACTTGGAAGTATAATATCTTGACCCAGGCCCACTCCTTAGGCCTCCGAGGCAATCTACCATTTTTGCTTATGGCTTTCTTAACTGAAAGACATTTCCATGTCCGGGTTAGTAATGAGCTTTCCCTGGACTTTGTCCAAGCTGAAGGTGTCCCCCAGGGTTGTGTTCTAAGCACAACACTTTCTCCTTGCTATAAATAATCTGGCATCAGTTCTCCCATCCAACATTTGGTCATCGCTTTATGTGGATGACTTTGCTATAGCTTGTGTTGGTGCTGACTGTCACCTCAATGCAGTTTCCCTCCAGTATGCCGTCAACCGAGTTTCCGATTTGGCCACCACTCACGGGTTTAAATTTTCTAGTAGCAAAACTCATCAAATTACGTTTACTAGATGACGTTCAGTGGTCTCTGATCATCCGTTGTAACTATACGGCTCACGTATCCCAGAACGTGATAGTCAGGTTTCTTGGCCTCCTGTTTGACCGTTGATTGTTCTGAAAACCTCACATTACCTCTCTGAAGGCAACTTGTCATAGCCGGCTGAACCTCCTAAAAACCCTCGCACATCTTTCATGGGGGGCTGATCGTAGCACTCTCCTCCGCCTGCATTCAGCCCTAATTTTATCGAAACTCGATTATGGTGACCAGATATATTCGGCGGCCTCCCCTGCTACTCTTTCTAGCCTTAATCCCATACATCACCAGGGATTACGCTTATGCCTTGGTGCATTTCGTTCTTCCCCGGTTGAGAGCCTCTATGTAGAAGTGAACATTCCATCCTTGTCCGATTGTCGTGATGCACATTGCATTCACTATTATGTTCGCTCCCATGACCTCCGCAATCATTCCATGTATAGGATTGTCGCAGAAGTTAGTAGGCACTCTTTATTTGTACGTCGCCCCTGTTTACTTCGTCCCTTTTCTCTTCGTCTACATTCACTCGTCTTCCCTTCAACTACCATCTTTATACGTTCATGTGACATCTCCCTTTCCCCTTCCCCCTTGGGAAGTTCCGGCTGTCCGTGTCTGTTCTATTCCTCTACCTTGCGCGAAAGCCCAACTACCTACAGCGGCTTCTCGCTCTTTTTTTCTAGACCACTTCCGTTCTCATTCCCATGCCATCGCAGTATACACAAATAGTTCAAAGTCATCTGACAGTGTCAGATTCGCAGCAGTCTTCCCTGACAGTGTCGTGCGAGGGCATCTATTACCCTCGGCTAGCATATATATGGCTGAATTGTATGCCATTCTTGTGGCACTTATCCGTATTGCATCTATGCCTGTGTCACCATTTGTGGTCGTTTCAGACTCCCTTAGTGCTTTACAGGCTATCCGTAAAATTTATACAGCTCACCCCTAGTTCTTCATATCCAACTTTGGTTATGCCAGTATCTCTAGCAAGCACAAAGATATTGTTTTTTGTTGGGTCCCTGGTCATGTTGACGTACAGGGCAATGAACAGGCAGACACTGCTGCGCGGTCAGCAGTACATGACCTTCCAGTCTCATATAGAGGTGTTCCTTTCACGGACTACTTTGCGGTCATTGCTACCCACCTTCGCACCCATTGGCAACAACGCTGGTCTGACCTGTTAAATAACAAACTTCATTCTATTAAACCAAGTACAGTGGACCCCCGAGTATCGTAATTAATCCGTTCCAGGAGCTATTACTTAACACTAAAATTGCGAAATTCGAACCCTTATTTCCCATAAGAAATAGTGTAAATACAATTAATCCGTTTCCACCCAAAAATTTTCAACAAAAATTCATTTTTTTAAAGAATAATTAATATAGTTTTACATACAGAAAACAATGAGAAATAAATATAAAGCACTAATTTTAATGGATAAAGGAACATTTGAATCAGTTTTACCTTTACTGAAGACTCTTGTTGGCGTATGAGAGAGGCAGGACAAGATAGCCCTTCAATACGACACTAATATGATTTTTTTTTTTTTTTTTTATTAACACATCGGCCGATTCCCACCAAGGCAGGGTGGCCCGAAAAAGAAAAACTTTCATCATCATTCACTCCATCACTGTCTTGCCAGAAGGGTGCTTTACACTATAGTTATAAAACTGCAACATTAACACCCCTCCTTCAGAGTGCCGGCACTGTACTTCTCTTCTCCAGAACTCAAGTCCGGCTTGCCGGTTTCCCTGAATCCCTTCATAAATGTTACTTTGCTCACACTCCAACAGCACGTCAAGTATTAAAAACCATATGCCTCTATTCACTCCTATCAAATACGCTCACTCCTATCAAATATGAACTCTGCGGCTTATTTATCTAGCACAATTCATCTAATATGACATAATGAATAATATTAATAACATAGAAACATGATATAAACTCTAGAATGAATAAAACATGTCAGTACGAATCTAAGAACTGGTGGAGTGTCTTTGTGTTGTTGGTTATAGGGCCACTGACCATAAGCCGTGGTGGTAGTCGGTTTCAGAGAAAGCAACCACCACTATAATAATGGAAGGATGAGGGGGAATCATAGAATTGATGAGGGAAAAGGGTGAGTGGAGCACTTGAGTCTGTGGAGACAAAGAACCTTGTCCAGGAAGTAAAGAGGGAATGTATGAGAGTATAGTTATACCAACACTCTTATATGGGTGTGAAGCATGGGTGATGAATGTTGCAACGAGGAGAAGGCTGGAGGCAGTGGAAATGTTGTCTGAGGTCAATGTGGTGTGAATATAATGCAGAGATTCGGAGTTTGGAAATTAGGAGGAGGTCGGGATTACCAAAACGATTGTCCAGAGAGCTGAGGAAGGGTTGTTGAGGTGGTTTGGACATGTAGAGAGAATGAAACGAGACAGAGTGACTTCGAGAGTGTATAAATCTGTAGTGGAGGGAAGGCGGGGTAGGGGTCGGCCTAGGAAAGGGTGGAGGGAGGGGGAAAGGAAGTTTTTTGTGTGCGAGGGCTTGGACTTCAGCAAGCATGTGTGAGCGTATTTGATAGGAGTGAATGGAGGCATATGGTTTTAATACTTGACGTGCTGTTGGAGTGTGAGCAAAGTAACATTTATGAAGGGATTCAGGAAACCGGCAGGCCGGACTTGAGTTCTGGAGATGGGAAGTACAGTGCCGGTACTCTGAAGGAGGAGTGTTAATGTTGCAGTTTTATAACTGTAGTGTAAAGCACCCCTCTGGCAAGACAGTGATGGAGTGAATGATGATGAAAGTTTTTCTTTTTCGGGCCACCCTGCCTTGGTGGGAATCGCCGATGTGTTAATAAAAAAAAATAATAATAATACTTTATTGAGACATGGTACAATGATACATGGTTGGGTAGACAAGATACATAGGTATTAATGAGATGTACATGCTAAAGCCCCTAATATGCTGTGCATTGGGGCATTCTTAGGACTACTTAATTATAGACTATGGTAAAAAGTTATGGTTGATAATTTATAAAATAAGTATAATTGCGATCTAAGTTATAAAGTTTGAATATAAGTTGAACATATCAATTAATTGTAGCAATGCAACTAATTGAGTGAGATAACAATTTAAAACAATTAATTGCATTGCAGTTACAGTTT